>CAJHQP010008821.1:0-25099 GCA_905132765.1 Moricandia arvensis
GCATATACTACTATGGGTTGGTGAATCTAGTCGATGGGCACCAAGACGTAAACCGATTCCCTTCTCCATATAGTAGAAGGTGGCGTCAAGCTGGATTAAGTCGTTGCAATGACTTATACGATCTGCGTGCAAAGTGAAATCAAGAAGAAGATCGAGTGGAATTCACTCTCTCCGTCGCGGCAGCTTACGCATTCAGCTGCACTCGCATTCCCGATTGTCTACGTTTTCTTGTCATTACCGACATCGCATATCTACAACACAGAAGAAAAGGATGATTCTAGACGCATGACCTGTACTTAGCATACTCCTGTGATTGTGTAATTCACATTCGACTGGAGGTTTCCCCGTGAAGCCTAATGCAAAGTTGAGGTCGCTAGAACTAGAGAAACAATCACAGTTTCCTACGCTCAAATGCTCAAAACAAGATCGATAAAAACAGTCAATGTTCAAACACAATCAAAATCGGACCAAAGTCAAGAAACAAGCCTCTTGAAACTGCCTTCTTGCACAAGATAAACTCTACAAGCCAATGATTCCATTTAAGAAACGACAACCAACGAAGAAAAGGTATAGCTATCTATTTATATTCTTAGAACTCTAACGTTGTTGTATTAGGAAATTATTACAATGCATCCTGGAGATCAGCATCTCACGAGTATCCCCGTAAGGCTACTCACACCATATATATATATATATACTGAGACGTAAAGCTTCAATTAACGAGTACCAGTATATCTCATAGTGGGCGCTTGCATTACTTCACGACATGCGTGATTGCGATTCCAGCATATGAAGTACCGATAGAAATTTATTCACTCAATACACACCTTGCAGATTTTAAGTTCTGTAGCTAAAAGATCACCTTTTAAGCGAAATAGTCTCTTCATGCAAGCTACACGATCTCTAAGGATCTAATGTAAAAGAACCTAAACTACTAACGCGCTATTTGTTTGCCTAAATATTACAAAATGCGTCATTCGCCCTCACGACCTTGTGGTTTCTGCAAGCAACAAAATACTGATGCGGATGCTTGCATTATCTCCTAGTTTCAGTTGTCTAGGGACTTTGGCATGGCGATATTGTCGGTGTCTATTCATCCAATAAATCTCTTGCAGCGCTTCAGAAAGCGGCGTCTAGAGTTTGCTGCTGCGCAGCGGCGCTCTCTCTTGCGTTTTGTGGAGCTGTTTATCACGTGACTAGATGAAACCTCCAGAGCATTCTCTCTGTCATCAAGCATCTGCGCTTGCAAAATCGTTCGCAAAGTAATAATAGTCAACGCGCATGCTCCAGTCATCATATTATATCACACCAAGAGATTCGTCTCCTCGCTGAGTTGCACAGTTCTGAGAACGACAATACCTGTCCCAGATTCTCCAGCTTGCTCTGAAACGACATCCGCTGGACAAGAGAGTAAAGCAAGCTCAGCGTAATGCCACACGAACAAACAAATAAAATTACGATAGTCATGAGAGAAGTACAGTGATGATTGCGTCAACAGTGTCATTTGCTAGAAGGTAGTGCGTATGTTACTAGGAAGAGCCACCTGTAGAAATGAACGCAACAAAGCCATAGAACGCTTTTTAAAAATGACGCTGCACAACGATCAGCTGAGATATATGGAGCTGTGACTGTGACTCCTAAACTACTTCGTTCATGACTCACATTGACCAATCATATGCTAACACACGATCTTCCTGACCTGTATCAGGTCACCTGGAGTCCATGCCACACTCCGCAAGCATACCAGTGCTCTTGCTGCTGTCACAGTTATCACACCAGCAGCTCGTATTGACAGCTGCACACGAACACCAATATATTAAGGACTAGTAAATCTCTACTACAGACTTAAAGGAGTAGGACTTGCCTACATAAAATCAAACGGCAGAAGATTCATTCTATTACTTGTATACTTCTGCTGCTCTAAATTGTTTGCAATTTAATTGTTAAAAACCAACCTTCAATGCAATTAGTACAATTATATGGAGTATGTATCTCTGCTTACACAAGGCACACATTATCCAAAAACTGGTAGGAAGACAATTATAATTCCTACTACAGTGTCATGGTGAGAGCATGGGGTAGGAAACTTTGTTTACAAATGCGTCGAAACCATACTAATACCACACTGCTGCTTTATATCATCGTTTCACCTGAAACATCTGAAACGCAAGGCTTGTCTAGAGGAGCGGTACTTCCATCAATCGGATGCAGCCCACTCTATCTTTTCTGCATTGCTATGCGTAACTCGTTTGAAAATATAGTGGTTGGCGTTTTTGGGAAAGCCCTTTGCTGAGAGTTCCATAGCCCTTACTTTTAGACATTGGTGCTAATGCTTCAAGCATGGACTGATGATGTGCAAATACTAAAAATTCAGCCAGCCTGCATCACAATGCTCAAAGAGAAAGGATAAGAAACAGATGTCAGACATGTATGAGAGATTTTCGAAACATGGCTTATGCCAATGGGCGCTATTACCTCAAGCACAGTTCAGATAATCAAACTCACTGCTGATTTTTGGCTTCAGCAGATCAGTGTAGATCTAAATATAAACTGTGAGATGTTAAAGTCTTTATCTAAGGAAATACAAGGCAGATTCAAAGAAACAACAGACATATATTATCGCTAAAAGTACACCCAGCTGAATCAGCAGTGGACCCTTGTTGTTACGGATATTCAGAGGATGTGGAAGAACAACCTGCAAAAGCAAATCAATACCTTATTGATAAGCTGTTCTCTGTAAATTTCAGAGATTTGGATGTCATCTTCCGACATGCATCTAATTTTTGGCCTTTACAAACCTAAACTGTAAAAGAGAAACACAGACCATTCTTTTTCAAAATCAGTTCCTTGAAGGGGTGTAAAATGCATAGATAGTGAAAACTACCACGAAGTTACCTCACGAAACAAAGCATGATTTGCTTCATGTCTTCTCGGTAAATCTAAGAAGACCTTTACAAAAGAATATAGAACGGAGAGAAAAAAATCAATAGCAAGCGTAAAAAATCACATTAGATTAGATTCAGGGACATAAGAGAAAGAGCTACACTAACACCTGCTGTCTTCGTTTTGACGGAAGTTCAGACAAGACATCCTTTTTAAGTCTTCGAATCATTACTCGTTGCCTTCATCAAATTGTGCAACTCTTCATGATTGCTTGCGCCTTGATATATTCCAAAAACCCCCTGAAATTATTGAAAATATATAAATTTATGATTTACAGTAACTACCCCTACATGAAACCCTAGGCAGTTTCTCATGAGCAATGCACTTACGCCTTTGCAGTATCTGCTACCGTATTCATGACATTTCTATATACATCTGGGTATAGAGCTTCCAGCTGACAAGGGAAAGAATGAAGGGTTTTGTTAATTATTCAATCACATCAAAATCCAAAGCCAAATAAATTAAAGGAATGCGGCACTAGTAAATGGATAGGTCACTGTTTGAATAGCTCTATTTGGTCTAGATAAAGCAGGAGTCCACTCAGTAGGATTGCATATTGAGCTTTCTGAAATTATAGAAAATAAAAATCACGAGAAGGAACTGATTTTCCATGCAGATAACCTAAACGATGAGTGGAAAGATATATCAATATTAACCTTTATGACTGGAAGGGAAGCAGTTGTCCTCTTTGCTTGAGCGTTTTTAAGAAAATGTGATTCGTCTGCTATGAAACCTGCAAAGATGTATAAGTTCATAGTGAAACCCCATATATATGAGACTAAAACCAAAAAGCCTTATTTGGCAAGATATGGAACGCAGAATCCTTAAATGCCTCCTTCCCTCCATTCACAAAAAAAAAAAAATAAACTCCACTCTCACGTGCTTGATTAGTACCAAAGTGAACACTATAGATCAAGATGTCAGGAAGACGGGAACAATCAACCAAATGTTACTAATACTATGAAGGAATATCTAGTTAATTACTTAAAGTCCAACGCCATCAGGAGTTTTGTCAAGTTTGGTGACCACATCATAGGAGATAATGTTGAAGACACCATCAGATGGATTGTGCCCTTTGTATTTGAGGAACTATAGTAAATCCGCACTTGTTTGATCCACTTGGTTGCGGTAAAACTACCTACTCAAAAGGATGACTTAAATGAGGGAGAGAGAAAATATAAAGAATAGCTATATCCAAGATACCAAACGTTATACCAAACACTAAACTACATACAACTATGTCTGACGGAGGTACATGCAGCCACTGGTGAATCATCTGCAAGAAAGCAACAAAGTGAATCATGTTAAGTGACATACAGAAGGTCAAATAAATTCAAACAAAGATCATGAGCTTACCGTTGCCCAATGTAAACGTAAGGAAGATGGTGCAATAATCAGAACTGGCCAAGATTCCTTGAACGCATGTGGTCACAGCAATTGCCTGCACAGACAATGGGCATCAAAATTGATGAAAATAATTTACAAGCAGAGTGAATCACGAAAAGATTCTCCAGGTAGTTTCTTGTTGATTTTGCAAGGAGTCATACATGTGAGGAGAAATTTTATGATAAATGTGTGCTAACAAGGATATCTACTTAACAATTGACAACAGTTATCTTCTCCTATGAAAGAGAGTAGATTCTTGTAAAGAAGTGAAAGGATATATTGTATAATATGAGAAAGAACACCACTTGCCTGTAGAGTCTTTCCAAGACCCATTTCATCAGCTAGGAAGCACACGTCCTCCGTGCTGCAATATAAACCTTACCAGAAAAGCAGATACAGACCATGAGGCAAAGGAAGCAGTTATCAGGCAGCGAAAAGGCCAATAAGTTACTAATGAATTGATATTAATAAAGAATCACAGCTAATGAAGAAGACTAAATATAGCTGACATACTCTATGCCATCTCGCTGAAACGGAAGAAGCTTTGGCTCAATGTGGCTTGGTATCTTGTCATACAGATCTAGGGAAGAAAACAGAAAAGTATGACACAAACACTAACATATTCTTCAGTAAAGATCGCATCATTATTGTCTGAAGTAATAAACACACAAAATTCCAGATTATGGATGCTTGACTTACGCCTTAGATCTGGAACTCTTGAGGCAGAAGCTATTGCACGTTGCACAAGAGGATCTAAGTTCTCTACCTGACATTTCAGAAGAAAAATATAAAGAAATATACCTAAGAGACGCTAGACCTCTAGTTTTAAGCTGACTTTCAGGCTTGCCTCAACTTTAACGCTGGAAACTTCTCGTAGAATATTTTCTGCTGATGACAATGAAGACTGAGGAAAGATCCATAACCTGGAATTTTGCACAAGAGAATAAACAAGGCATTACATGCCAAGGATCATTGTATACAGATCACACTAAAAACGATTGAAACAAGAAAGCCAGGGAGAAACAAAAATCACAAATGAACCATGCATAAGAATCATACCTTTCTTTAGCATTCCAAACAGCCTTAGGGATTTTACGCACAGCATCCACAACCGCCTGGGTGATATTCAAACATAAAGTAAGTCTCAGAAACAAAACACGAACCACTTTCTACATGAAGACTTGTTCAAACAAATTACCTGGTTATATGGAACTTTGCAGCAAGATCTCCACTATGATGCAGCAGAATCTTCACAGGGATCCTTTCGCTCAGGTTCCTTAAAGTCATCACCGTTTTGGCGCAGAGGCTAGCCTCACATTGAATATGCAAAGAGATAAGGGACACACACACAAATAAGTAAAGCAAAAGAAACATCGTCTCATTGAGAAGAGACAACAGACAATTGCTACTGAGAATCAACTGACCGGTGTTTGGTTTAGGGGCGAGAGATGAAGGTAAGACCCCGGTCCTTGAAACGAATTAGGGACCTGAGCAAAAGAAAAACACACACATTAGGGCTGAAACAAGATTAAAACCCAAAGTAAGGACAATAACTTGAAACAGTGAGAACCTTGTTAAGAGTTGGCAAGGAAGACGAGGAACATCGCTCCTGGTTGATTCTCTCAAGAGCTTCTTTTTCAAGAGCATCCATCTCTTCCATGGTCAAATCAAAGTCATCATCATCCATTTCGATCCACCTCCACACTGCTTCGTCTTTCTCAGTGATAATGGATGTGGCCTTTAATGGCGGATTCACTTCTCCGATATCTTCTTTCCCCTCCGTGTTCGCCTTTTTCAAAACGTTTCTAGAAAGAAAAGAAAAAAAACACGTTTTGGTATCTAAAACGCTCAAGATTCATTAATTATTTATTAATAATTATTATTTATATTAGTTTAATATTTATTAAACCACTAAAACAAGTTATAATAACAAATGATCACATCAGCAAAAACCATAACGAGGGTCTGAATTATCTCAAATCTTAAAAAGTAGTTTCCATTTAAAATAAAATAATAAATCATATAAATTATATTTAATAAAATTATAGAAAAAAAATAAAACACTCAAAAATGAATTTTATCAGTACATGAAGAGTTAAAAATATAAATTATTTTATTTAATTTTAAATATTAAAAATAAAACCAGTGTGAAATAAGTTTAACATGGTAAATAAACAAATCATAATATGTGTCAGAATTATTTGGAGTTTTCAAAAATTAGTCCTACTTAAAAAAAAAATAAGTCATATAAATAAATTTAAGATAAATTTCATAAAAGTTAAAATATATAATTTATTAAAAATCATAATTTTCATTACTTAAAATAATTTTTTCAACAAAAAATATTAATCCCGCGCTTTTTAAGCGCGGTTCAAAAATATACCTGCCATTTTTAAGGGCGGGTCAGAATCTAGTTTAAACTATTAAAACTGAAGTACATTTAGTACTTAACCCTGATTTTTTCAACATAATTACATGCCAATGCCACTGGCATAATAAACTATATTTTTAACTATTTCCTAAACCCTACCTAAATCAATTGACGATTATTATGCTTGTCTCTGGTATAATAAATATCGTTTCGACTTTTTTTGCAAAAGGAATCTGATCTGATGTATACCAACCCCAAAGCAAGCTGATAATGTCAGGATTAGTGATGGAAATCAACTTTGGTTCTTCAAACTTTCTAAGCAAGTATGATATAGCGGCATGATGATCCACTTTGGTATCTCTGCAAACAACCTTCTAAAAATAGTGCTAAAGTGTGGTTAGTCAATAATAAATTTTGATCATAGTCCAATTCTTGACTCAATAAAACTTTTGAAAAACTTATATATATATAGTAAATAAGACTCAAAATAAATCAAATAGCATCAGTGAACCTCCCCCAGACTTTACACTGTCCTCAGTGTAATCAGTCTCGGATTATTTAGGAAAAACCAAATCATAAGTAAATAGTTTAAGAGAGAAACTCGATACCAGACTCCGTAAAAGAGTAGTGATCGATGTCACGTTGTTGATGTCGACCGATGGTCATGTTCCATGGTCGATCGATGTTGATACTTTAAAATTGATCGATGGTACACCTGTAAGTTTCTACTTCTTTTTTAGAATAAGTCCTAGAAAATAGAACACAATATCAACAAACTTCTCCCAGACTTAAACAACATTATCACCAGTGTTATACAGTCTGAGATTGGTGAAGAAAATAAATCAGAAGGACCAAATTTAACAAGGAAAAACGATATACTTGTTTTCTGATGGTGACCGTAGATCGACACAGTTAAGTGGCGATCGATGGATACTAGGGTTACTCCGTCGATCGACAGTGAACAAGTGTTGGTTGATGTTTTGTGAAAACTATCTTCCTTGGGTTGTTTTTTTTTTTTGAAAACCTGCAATAATAAAATAAAATCCAAAATTAGACTAATATAATCAAAAACTAATTAAAAACTTACTAAACAGTATGTTGCCTCGCACTCAGCGCTTGTTTATGTCTTTAGCTAGACGTTTTGGAGTTTTGATTTAGTTCTGATGAGATTGGGGACTTGCTCTAAAACAATTCCTAGTGTCCAATGTCTTCAGCTTCATCACATTTTTTTTTGTGAAAGCCTCCATAGAATCTTCTCTGTTGTCTATCATCTCAGCAATAAGGAGTGCTCAAAGCATTGAAAATGGCTGCGAGAAGTATCTGCTGCGCACTTTGTACTTCTTGACACCATACGAGAAGTGGGGAATCAATGATAACTAAGAACCACCCTTGGTCCTTTTCCTCTTCTTCCAGTTCCTCTTCTTTTTTTTTTCATTATTCTTTCTGCTCTTTCCCCCAGACTTGGATGTTTCTGTCTCTGCGTGAAGAGATACGCTAAGAGTGTCCATCGACAAAGAGTGTGTAGTGTCGATCGATGCTTTCTTATTGATGTCGTTCGATACTGGTTATGTGTGGTCTTCGTCGACTTTGCTCGTAAATCTCAACCCTGGTTGAGAAACTGTTGCATGCTGATGATCACCAAATACCTCATCATAGGAACCTAGATTCACACTTCTATCTGGTGGGATAGGAGATTCAACTTCAAATACGCGCATGGAACCACAATATTCATCAGATCATGTATCATCTTCACTCTTTTGTGAAAGCCATCTGCTTCTTATGTGCAGAGGGGTGGCCTCTGATGTTTAGGACATCAAGATGTGAGGTCTTGGACACTTGCATTCTCTCCTCAACCGGTCCTAGTTCAATCATGTAACCTGGTTGTTCGTCCAACAATGAGTGTCGATCGATGTCGGATGAGTAGTGTCGATCGATAGCATCCGGTGGGTGTCGATCGATGTTAGCCTTTGGTTAAATCTCTAGATCTTTTCCCCAAGTGTGTTGATCGTCATCAAGCTTCATCTCCCAGTCCTGATCCATATCTTCAAGCTTTTCCTCTGGCTCTAAGAAGTCTTCCATATTGACTTCCCTACTCGAATCCTGACATACCATGAATTTTACCTATAATATATAGAGTAATTTAAAAGTCTTTTAGATGCATTTGGTACTGTTTTAGAGTATTCACATGTTCATCTACTCATTGGAAGCAATTAGAGCTTTTGGGCTATTTTGGAGCATTTAAGGTGCTCAACAGAAACTCAGAGTCAGATCCAAATTCATGAAGGGACCATCGATCGACGTCACACATTGTGCGTCGATCGACAACCAAGTAGATTGCAAGATTGGTGAAGGCTTGAGAATTACAATTTTTACCCAGAAGTTTCATTATTTGCAAGAAAAGTTCCTGGCCGAAATTTAGACTATTTATTAGGGTTTTCTATCTTAGTTAAAACCTAAGACTAGGACATATAAGAAAGAGTTGTATTCTAAGTTATACAAGAGTTTTAGAATTAAGAGTTAGAACACATTGCTACATCAATTGGAAAGAAAGATCCGATCATCATTAAAGAGAAGATCTTGAACTCCTTATCTTTTTACTCAGTTTATTTGATGCAATTTATTCAGATTTTATTCATGTTCTTTTTTCCTATGTCTGAGTAGTTCACTGTTAGATTTAGGGTTATTCAATGGTAACAATGTATCGCTGATTTTGTAGATTTTTGAAGGTAATCCTCTTGGTTCTTTGTTTAAGTTATTCTTAATGCTAAGTTGAACTTGATCACCTCATCCTTAGAAATTAGGGTTTTATAGCGCAAGCGAGAGTTTGGTTATAACCTGGAATATATCTCAAACAATCTAAATAAACCGGTAACAAACGAGAGTTGAATTGGAAGTTTAGAGAACCCATCAAACCGCGAAACAAGTACTATTTAGAATGAGCATCGATCGACACCACCTAGTGGGCATCGATCGATACTCAGTTGAGATGCGCGAGAGTGATCTCCTAAACCCTAGGTTTGAGTTCAGAACAATGCTTAATAAAACCCTAGCTATCTATAAATTTATAGTATCTAATAATACCTAAGAATTTCCCCTAGATCTAATTTCTTAATTTAATCCTCACAAACCAAATCTAATCTATTAAAATTGAAGTACAAATAAGAAATAATCCTTGATTTTACCTAATATTTACAAGAAATACCACTGATACTATTCTTGCATCCAAACATCTAAACATTGATTATTAACAAGAAAAAAAAATTTGGGTTTAAGCCCATTAACAATATTTATCATTGAAATTGAAGATTTCATAAAAAAAATGTATATGTGTTTATATATATATATATAATTAAATTAGTTTTATTTTTTATTCATATTCACATAAGCTAACCAACTATATTTGAACTATAAAAAAACTAATAAAGTCAATAATTTTCGATATAATTTGAACTTATTCATTTACAATAACAAAATCATGTAAATTTTTCATAACAATTTAGTAACTAAAATACATACTAATATTTATTATAAATGGTTATATAAACAAACAAATACAATGTATTATTCTTTTGTACGATATATCTATAAAATAATTTATGTAATTTATAATTTAAAATTTTTAATCACCATATAATACATATACACAGTTATGTCTAGGACAGATTGAATTTCCGAGGTATTTTAATATATATATATATATATGGATTCGGATATGCATTTGTCGGATTCGTAAAATTGTTATCCGGATCTGGATATTCAGGGTTAGGATATTCGGACTAAAATCCGAATACACGCGGATATTTGGACCTGTTTTTTAATTAAAAACATAAATATTAACCATCTATTAGTCTATTTAAAATTATTATTTTTAAAAACTTTAAAAGAATTCAAATTTAAAATTAAAATTTTAGTTATTTTATATAAAAGTATATATAATATACATAGATAACTATAATTAAATTTTAAATATTTAATATCCAGATCTGGATATTCAGACCTAAATTTTACTATCTAAATTCGTACTTGGATCAGTCGAATCCGTAAAATCACTATCAGGATTCCAAATATCCGATTTTTTTGAAGCGTAATGAGATCCCAGATTGGATAACGGATATCGAATATTAAGTTTCATTCATATATACAGTTATATCAAACAAATTGCTTAAAATATTTGACATTCACAAAATAACACCCGCGCGGGCGCGCGGGTCAAAGGCTAGTAAATCTTAAAATTGCTTTTTATTGTTATTGCTATAATTCATCTAGCTTTAATTTGAAACAATAAGTCTATTGTGCAATCCTAGAGTCTCTGTGGATTCGATCCCTAAGTACTACACTAAAACTCTTATTCGAGAGAGTAAAAATGGGAAATAGGGTTAATTTGAAAGTGAAATAAAAACACCCACATCAAATTTGGCGTTGTTGCCGGGGACTCTTTCTTATTGCCATTAGATTTCGTTTAGAATATTGTCTAGATTTTTACTTTACCGTTTGCGAATTTATTCTTTCCCTAAACCTCATGATGCAGTTACTTAAAGGAGAGATTATGGATTCAAGACAACAACCATCGATCGACGGAACTCGTCTGGAATCGATCGACGCTGGTCCACTACTGTCGGGCGACACCCTTCCATTGCCATCGATCGATACCGGATCATCCGGAAGCAGGTAAGTACGCCTTTATTGATTCTGATAATAAGAAAGTAGTATTGATAGAACCAATGAACAATAAAATTAACGAAGCAAGCAAACTAATTAATTATCAGGGGGCTTTAATCCCCAATCAAAATCGCTAAATCTCCAAAGAATGAGATAAAGCATGAATTGCCAATGCTCGAATACCTAAAACCCAGCATAACCTATTCCAATAGGTCCGCGATTCAATTATCCGAAACCATACTGGAAGCTATGAGATTGATATCGACTTCCTAATTATGGCGCGCAAAAACCAGTTCAATGGTTTTCCTACCGAACACCGAACGATACATCGAGATGTTAGAAGACATGGTGAACGACGATTTCAATCGCTGCAAGCTTTTCGCTTTCTCCCTAGAAGGTGACGCCAGGAGGTGGCTGAACCAGCTACCACCAAGATCCCTAACTTGTTGGGAAGATATTAGAAGCGATTTCGTCAATCACTTCTTTGACGAGGAGAGATACTAGGAAGCAAGGAGAGGAATATCCACATTCATTCCAGGTAGCCACGAATCCTTTAAAAACTCCTGGACAAGGTTCAAGAGCTACCAATTTTTTGCCCGCACCATGGATTCTCAGAAACCCAACTTATCAACACTTTCTATAGAGGACTAAACCTAGACTATCAAACCATCCTTGGTACAGCCACCAAGGGGAACTTTGGCACCCGAAGTCCTGCAAGCGCTAAAAGGCTGATATAAAACATAGCTTTAGGTAGAGCTTTCGGAAAGAGAGACACTGAAAAGGAGGAACCACCGAGGAGAAGCACTCGATCCGAGTTAGAAATACTATGGCAGCAGTTGCGACTCTTTTGGACGGACATGGCTTGTCTCGACATTATGCTAAGGACGATGCCGTTTCTTCCGATTTTGAAAAATGAGTTGAGTTCTCTGATGTGATGAACCTGAACGATCAATGATTTAGGGAAAGCACTGGCAATTCCGCAAGTAGCTACGATAATACTATGAGCAGACACGAAAGAAGTTCAAAGTCGAGAATGGATCAAGTCTTCACAGGGAACCGTAGAAAAGTCGCCGACCTCAATGAAAAATTAGATATTATATAATCAGAGATGACAGAAAATTTTGAAACTCTGAGCAAACACATTAATAGGATCGACAACCAAATGGCGAGTAACGCTATGCCCATCAGGAGAGAAGACGGATTTTCACCTGGTAAAAAAGACGCTAACCCAGGAGCCATTGCAATGTCGTAGCTCTACAAAGTGGTAGACAATTCACCCATGGCGTTAATGAAAGCATCACCATCGATGAATTCGAGAAAATCACAAAAAATGAAAACGAAAAATCGCATCCCATTCCGCTCGAAATATACGAGAAGATCCCCGAAATCCCTCCTGAAACTGATATATTAGACCAAAATGACGACCTTGAGCAATTAATTAGTGAGGCTAAGGGAAAGAACACAGACGTAGGAAACATCAATCGACGCCCCTTACCAGATCGATCAACACTTCGAGCCTGTAATCTATCGACACTCTGACCCAGAACCAAACCGTACCGGTTAGGACAAAGATATACCCATCGAAACCCCCTTTTCCTCCTAAAACTCTAAGCATAAGAAAAAGCATCTCGAAAAAGCAATATGCAAGAAATTATTGGACAAAGTAAACATCAAGATGCCACTAAGCGATGGCATTAACATCTCGTCTACCATTAAGCAGTACGTGAAAGATGCAACATCATGAGGATTCCTTGAATCAGAACACTGCGTGATGATGGTATCCGAAGAAGTGAGCGAAATCATTCAAGGAAAAACTCTAGTCAAACTCCATGATCCCGGTAGTTTCGTTTTGGACTGCATTATTAGCGATGAGAGATTTTAGAGATCCCTCTTTGAATTAGGCTCTAGTGTCAACCTGATGTCTTATTCTATTGCAGTCGCTCTCGGGCTAACACAGTTTTAACCTACCATGGTCACTCTCGTTTTAGCTGATAGATCTACTAGAATTCTGGAAGGTGTACTTGAGCACATGCCCGTACGCATCCATAACTGTGATATACCTGCAGATTTCATAGTACTTAAATATGAGCGAGAACCTCGAACCTAATTATCTTAGGAAGACCTTTCCTGGCCACTGTCGGGGCGACCATTGATGTCAGAGAATGACGTATATGCCTCAACATCGGGAAGATACCGATGTTCTTTGACATAGAAATATAATAAAACAAATTTTGATTGACGATCAAACCTATCATATCAATTACCTTTCCGACCTAGCAGAAGGATCGTTCATAGATATGTGCTCAAACGAACTTCTAGAGAAAACAATAGCATCCCCTGAAGGAGACATCTCTGCGTTAGAAGATCGCACTGGAAAATATAAAAGGTTAATGGATGCCACCGAAGAAATTTTTTAATGTAGACCTTGACGAACTCGACTTATCGACCATCGTCGATCGATCCACTATCATCGTCGATCGACAGCGTACTGTGAACGAAGACTGGAGCAAGGCGAAAGCACCTAAAATCGAGCTTAAACCACTTCCAGCCGGCCTTAAATATGTTTTTCTTTACAAAAATCCTATCTTGCCATCATAAATGCAAACTTGAGTAGCGGAGAGCAAGCACTATTACTAAATAAACTTCGGAAGCACCGCAAGGCTCTCAGATATTTGTTAGATGACATCCCGGGAATCTCTCCCGATTTATGCATGCATAGGATACACCTTGATGATGAATCTAAATCATCCATCGAGCACCAAAGGAGATTGAACCCCAACCTGAAGGAAGTAGTTAAAAAGGAAATCATGAAACTTCTAGAAGCAGACGTTATTTATCTGATCTCAGACATCAACTAAGTCAGCCCGGTTCATGCTGTCCCAAAGAAAGGATGAATCATTGTGGTAAATAATGACAAAGATGAATTGATCCCTACTAGAACTGTCACCAGACACAGAATGTGTATTGATTACAGGAAACTAAATGCTGCCACACAAAAAAGATCATTTCCCTTTACCCTTTATCGATCATATGTTAGAACGGCTTGCAAGCCACAAATACTATTGTTTTCTCGACGGGTATTCCAGATTCTTCCAGATTCCCATACATCCTGACGATCAAGAAAATACCACATTTACATGTCCCTATGGAACATTCGCATATTGCAGGATGCCATTCGGACTCTGTAACGTCCATGCGACTTTCCAAAGATGCATGATGTCAATATTCACCGATATGATCGAGGACTTCATGGAGGTTTTCATGGATGAATTCTCGGTATATGGTCCAAACTTCAAAACTTGTCTTGATAACCTATGTAAGGTCCTAGCTAGCTGCAAAGAGAAAAAATCTGGTTTTTAACTGGGAAAAATGCATTTTATGGTTAATAACGGAATTGTCTTGGGACATAAGGTCTCAGCTGCCAGAATTGAGGTGAACAAGGCAAATATTAAAGGAATGACCAGACTGCCGCCACCCACTAATGACAAAGACGTTAGAAGTTTTCTAGGACATGCTAGATTATATAGGCGATTCATAAAATATTTTAGAAAAAATTGCTAGACCCCTTACTGCGCTCCTGTGCAAAGAGGTGAATGTTACTGTGAATTCTGGGATTGAACGACAAAAGGCACTTAGATACTACAACATGCCTGAGGGTTTCTACGCCAAAAGGTCGGCGATGCGTCGTTCTGCACCACAGAGGAATATCTTTGAGCTAAATCCTACATATATCTCTCTTGTGGGTCCGCATCCTTTTCGTGGCCTTCCTCATGAATATCCCAGTAACCACCTTGAATCATTCGATGATTTAGCGTCGACTATTAAGTGCAATGGAGTCTCTGGAGATTACTACTTCTGCAAACTATTCCCATACTCTCTTGCTGGAGAACCAGCATGTTGGTTCAAGAGGTTGCCACCAGGATCTCTCACTTCCTGGAATGACATCACGAACGCCTTCCTCACCAATTTTCTCTATGATACTAAAGCAAATATGGAGATCGAGATGGAATCTATGCTGAGATATATGGTAGAGGAAGAAGAACAAAATGGATATGGAGAGCTGAGAAGAGTAGAATAAGCTGATATTAGTGATCCGACTTCAGCATCGATTGACACTAAGACTTCAACGTCGACCGACGTTAAGACCTCAACAGCGATCGAAACTAACCCATGTTGTCGATCGACACCATTCTTGGAGCTAGAGGAATTTGTGAAGCAATTGGATGAAGCACACCCTGAAGATTTGGGTCAGGACTCGGAGCAGAAGCTTAATGACAATCAGCACACTTCGAGAAGAGATCGGGAAACTTCAGCAAAATCTGGCATCGATCGACACCCACCGGAGGGCATCGATCGACTGCCACCCAACTTCATTGATCGACATCCATTTTATGATATCGATCGACACCCATGTCTGGACAAACCATATTACGTGCTTGAACCAGAACCAGTTGGGAAGAGTATGCGCGAGTCTGAGACCTCACACCTTGCTGTCCCAAAAAATATACGACCACCTATCTGCACAGAAGAAGTTGCTGGTTTTCTCAACAGAGCGAAGATGGTACATGACCCTGTGAAGTTTGTGGTTCCCAATGCTGTTTTTGAGGTTGAATTTCTTATTCCACCAGATGTAAGTGTGCATATGGATCCCTAGATTGAGGTATTTGATGATCCTCTTTATCTAGTAGTTTTTTAGAGAGTATTGAAGTATAAACGTGACGTTGACCAAGGACCGTTAGTCGCAGCATCGATCGACACCATCATTGGTGAATCGATCGACGCCACCATTGGAGAATCGATCGACATCAACACTAGACCGTCGATCGACACTCATCACGGATCAGAGCAGAATAAGTTTAAAGTATCTCATAACCTCTTCGATGGAGGAACCACGAGATCAGACAAGTCTGGGGGAAAAAAAGAAGAGGTATTGGAAGAAGAGGAAAAGGAAAAGGACCAAGGACTGTTCTCACTTATTATTGATTCCCCACTTCTCAGATGGTGTCAAGTAATACAGAGTGCACAGAAGATGCTTCTCGCAGCTGTTTGCAATGCTTCGAGCACTCCTTATTGCTGAGATGATAGACAAAGGAAAAAGTCTATGGAGGCTTTCACAAAAGGGTGATGAAGCTGAAGACAATGGACATTGGGAATTGTTTTGGAGCAAGTCCCCAATCTCATCAGAACTGAATCAGAACTCCAAAACGTCAAGCTAAAGACTATAAACAAGCTCTAAGTGGGAGGCAACACACTGTTTAGTAAGTTTTAAATTTTATTTTACTTTCATTTATTACTGAATTTTTTTTTGTTTTTTTCTTTATTTCAGCTAAAAAAGATCTGAGGAAGATAGTCTCCACAGAGCATTGACCGATACTTGATCATTGTCGATCGACATAGTAACCCTAGTATCGATATATCGCCACTTAACTGTGTCGATCGACGATCACCATCAGCAAGTGGGTATATCGTTTTTCCTTGTTAAATTTGGTCTTGATGATTTATTTTCTTCACCAATCTCAGACTGTATAACATTGGTGATAATGTTGTTTAACTCTGGGGGAGGTTCACTGATATTGTGTTCTATTTTGAGTTTTATTTTCTATAATATTTTTAAAAAAAAAAGAGTAGAAACTTCCAGGTGTACCATCGATCGACCATGGATCATGACCATCGGTCGACACCATCCATCTACCATCGATCAACATTCTTTTACAGAGTCTGGTATAGAGTTTCTCTCTTAACCTATTTACTTATGATTTGGTTTTTCCTAACTAATCCGGGACGGATTAGACTGGGGACAGTGTAATTTAAGTCTGAGGGAGTTTCGCTGATGCTATTTGATTTTTTTTGAGTCTTATTTACTATATATATAAGTTTTTCAAAAGTTTTATTGAGTCAAGAAGGGGACTATGATCAAGATTTATTATTGACTACCACACTTAAGTACCATTTTTAGAAGGTTATTTGCAAAGATTACTAGAGATACCAAAGTGGATCATCCTGCCGCTATATCACACTTGCTTAGGAAGTTTAAAGGAACCGACGCTGATTTTCAATACTAATCCTCACATTATTTGCTTGCTTTGGGGCTTGGTATACACTGGATCGGATTCGTTCTGCAAGTTTGGAAAGGTAAAAGTATGTGTGCTTCTGATTCCCCTCTCTCTCCCCTTCAGATTAAAAACGGAATCGAATAGGATTTGGTGGCTACCACCATTAAGGCTTGATTCATATGATTTTAGAAAGATATAAAGTTCAAAAAGAAGTGAACATGATCTGGTGGTAAAAACCATTAGGGCTTGATTTATGGAAGTCTGTCCAAATATCTCAGTCAATTAAAAAAATAAAATGATACCCTCAAAAGAAGGGAGACATTGACTGAGAGAAGTGAGAATAGAGAGAGAAAAAGGATCAAAGAAGACTACCTATTTGCTCAGAAACTTGCAGGGGTAAGAGTCCATATATCATTTGATCGATACTCCCAAAGTAAAGAATACACAATTATTTTATGCAAAAAAATAAATCAGTAGAGGGGTGAGTCAGATTAGTATTTGTTGAGTTGTTGGTAGAATGAATTTGGTTGTTATACTAGGATAGGGTATATAAAGTTTCTCTGTGATTGACTTGATAGGATGTGGTTGCAACAAATTAGGGTGATAGTTATGCATAGATATTGTGTGAGTCTCCTCTTTTCAAAACCTCTTTCACATGCTTGTTTGCTTAAGGACAAGCAAAATGTTAAGTCTGGGGGAGTTAATAGGGCATGATATTTACCACTATTGTGCCATGACATCAGCCTTATTTAGAGTCTATTATATTTGTTTGGAGTATGTTTTAGAGTATTTTTAGGTTCAGGTTCGTTCTGGAGAACTATGGTGATTCTGGAGCTTTTAGAGATGCAGAACTTCGCAGATGAGTCAGATGTTTAGCTATGGATGGAGACCTTCCCACAGTGTGATTGAGCTGATATTGTGAAAAAAGATATAGCTTTGATATATCTTTCCAATGCTACCGGTTTGAGGTCAATCAGGATCCTACAGTCAGAGTTATGCCTATTTTACCGGAGAGTGGTCTTTCTGCCTCGCGAGAGGAAGCTGTCGAGAAGATAAATGAGTGTCGATCGATGGCACAGCCTTGGTGTCAATCGACTGTGATCCCAGAAGACAGGCCCGATTTGTTTTATGGCCGACTTGAGCCCAGAATCCATCACAAATTACCAAAATACCCTTGAACCTCGTAAAACCCTATTAATATGTTTTCTAAGCCATTGCTGACCGCTACGCTTGAGACGCTTTAGCAAGCTTTCTTTTATTCATTGTTCTAGGGTTAGGAGAGAAGGGAGAAACTCCTTCAGAGTCCTCCTGAAACTCCTTTGGTTTTATATTATACATATTCTATTCATCTACGGTTTCTGTGACAAAGATCATGTTTGAGTAGATCTCAGACATCTCTTGTTAGGTTTAGGTTTTATTAATGGTATTGATGGATTAGCCAAGAAATAGAATTTCTAGGGTGATTATTAGTTCTATCAATAGAATTGTGTTTATTGTTTGTGTTCTAGAGTAGATAACTAGAACCCTGATCATAGGATAGTTAGGCGCAAGCGAGAGCATGGTCTACTACCATAATTAATCATGTTGAGCTAGATTGCTAAAAACAAATGAGATTTGATTTAGTTAATTTATTGAACTTATCAAATTAGGTCATAAAGCTTGACTCAAGAGACCATCGAGCGACGCAAGATCATTGCCATCGATCAACGGTCATTCTGCGTCAACAAGCGAAAGCTGAGACATCGGACTTAGTCAATAGATTAGACTCACAGCGAGAGCTGGTCGTCTTTTACATTAGATATTGAGTTATATGATAAATACCCTTAGTTTCTATCCTCTATAATCCACTCACCTGAAACCCTATATCTAATTATTTATTATTGTTGTTTACTTACCAATCAATCAATTATCTGCTATAGTTTATTTACTGCTTATTAATCTATTTGCCTAGCTTAATCACGATTGTATTGAGTTTATTGTGTGCACACGCTCCCTGTGTTTATTTTTCTAACAGAATATAAATATCTTAAGCAATTAACTGTCAAATCAACTCTTAATCTTAACACACAAAATAATATTCTTGCCAAGAGAGATCATGTGTAGTACTTAGAGATCAAATCCATAGAGAGCAATGACACACAATAAATTCTTATTTCTAAATACTAAGCTAGGTAATTATATATACTGGTAGCAATAAATCGATTTAAGGAGATATTCCTTATTAGAAGGTGTAGATGCAATATGGAAATATACAAATAATGTAAATATGGAAATATGCTACTAAACTTACTAGATGCAAATGTAAATGTGTTAGACCTAGGTTTTCAAGCTTAATGGATTATAGGGAATAGGAATCATGGAAATGTAAATATTTTATAACTCAAATATTAACTATTCTTACCCTTTTAACTCCAATTCTCGTATGCGAGCAAAAGGAAAGACCATCGATCGATGTCTAAGGCTTGATGTCGATCGACGGTAAAATCATAAGGAAATGTGAACGAGATTTGATATGTTCACCAAGCTAACTAGATCAGCTCTCGCATTCGCCTAACAACCTAGTTCAATGGAGTTTATTCTGGCAGAAAACCTTACTCTCGTAGTCGTCCATGTTCTACTTTCGAGATCCTAGTTAGTTACTCTAGAATGCAAGCATTAAGCACAACTTAATTAAGAGATATTAACTTAACCTAGGAATCCTACTTTTGGGCTAATACATGATTACTATCATTCAACCCTAAATCTAGTTGATAACTACTCAGACATAATTAAAGTAAGAATAATAATCTGAATATAATGCATAGATAAAATATTGGGGTTCCAATACAAATCTCCCTAAGGAGTTATGAATCTTCTCCCCTAAAAACTCTAAAACTATAATAGAATACTTGTGCCTACTCCGCAAGCGTACTTTGCTGTAATACATAAAATATAAATATAAAACTCTAAAATCTAGGTCAAAACTCGTCCAGAGGTAATCTTGTGTCTTGTCTCTAACTTGTGCTTGGAATCGGCTGTCTACGAATTGGTCATCGATCAATGTCAAGTGTTCAACATTGATCGATATTGGTCTTGTACCATCGCTCGATTACAAAGTTGTGTCGTCGATCGACGACTATCTTGTACTTTGACTCTCTCAATGATCAGCTACGGATTATTCTTTTCTAAATGCTCCAAAAACTCCAAGTATCTCCATATATCTCCAAAACGTACCTGGAACTGCAAAGACCTTAAAACATAGCCTAGATACACATAATAGACCCCAAATAGAGCATGTAACATGGCCCAAAACTGGTAATAAATAGGTTATATTAACTCCCCCAGACTTAACCTTTTGCTTGTCCTCAAGCAAACAAGCATTTGAAAGAGGTTTAGAAAAACAAAGACTCACATAATGTCTAAGTATAATTGTCACCCTACTTTGTTGCAACCACATCCTATCAAGTCAATCACATAGAAACTTTATATACACTATTTTAGTATATCAACCAAATCCATTCTACCAACAACTTAGCGAATACTAGTCTCACTCACCCCTCTACTGATTTCATTTCTTTGCATATATAAAAGTGCAGGCTTTACCTTGGGAGTATCGATCAAATGATATATGGATTCTTACCTCTACAAGTATCTGAACACACATGTAGTCTTCTCTGATTCCTTTCCACTCTCTCTTCTCACTTCCTCGGGTATCATTTTATTTTTTTAATTGACTGAGATATTTGGATAGGTTTCCATGAATCAAGCCCTAATGGTTTTTGCTACCAGATCATGTTCACTTCTTTTTGACCTTTTATCTCTTTCTAGAATCATATGAATCAAGCTTTAATGGTTGTACACACCAAATCATGTTCGATCCTTTTTATCTGAAGGGGAGAAGAGGGGAATCAGAAGAAAACAGAATTTTACCTTCCAGACTTATAGAAAAAATCCGATCCAGTATATACCAAACCTCAAAGCAAGCAGATAATGTCTGGATTAGTATTGGAAATCAGCTTCGGTTCATTCAAACTTTCTAAGCAATGGCATGATGATCCATGATATAGCCTATTTATTATCAGTTTTAGACCATGCTATAAGCTCTATCTAGGGTATGTTATGTGTGTCTAGGCTATGTTTTTGAGGTCTTTATAGGTCCATGTACGTTTTGGAGATATATGGAGATACTTGGAGCTTTTGGAGCATTTGGAGAGGAATAATCCGTAGCTGATCATTGAAGAGAGTCGAAGTACGTGATTATCATCGATCGACGATACAACGTAGGCGTCGATCGATGTTACATGACCAAGATCAATCGATGTTGCACATCTGCCATCGATCAATGTCCAATTCGCAAACATCCGACTTTCAAGCCAAAGTTAGAGACATGACACAAGATTACAAAACTGCCCTTGGACGAGTTTTGAACTAGACTTTAGGGTTTTATTTATACCTAATGTATTGCACCATGCTAGATGTGCTAGTTTTGAGTGTTTTTAAGTGTGCTAGAGTTAAGGGGGCAAGATTTTGTGTGTGCTAGCATTTGCTAGTGCATTCTAATTGTGCTTTGAAACCTCATATTCTATCTATGCATTTTATTCAGATTTTTATTCTTACTTCAATTATGTCTGAGTAGTCATCAACTATGTTTAGGGTTTGTTAATGGTATTGATGAATTAGCCAAACAATAGAATTGTTAAGGTCATTATTAGATCTATTAATAGAATTGTGTTTATTTCTTGTGTTCTAGAGTAGCTAACTAGAACCCTGATAATAGGATAGTTAGGCGCAAATGAGAGCATGGTCTACTACCGGAATCAATTCACTTCAGCTAGGTTGCTAGAAACAAACGAGAGCTGATTTTGCCAATCTAGTGAACTTATCGAATTAGGTCATAACGATTGATTCAAGAAACCATAAATCGACGCAGGATCATAGCCATCGATCGATGGTCATTCCGTATCAACAAGCAAGAGCTGAGACTTTAGACTTGGTCAATAGAAAATTAGATTTTGAGTTCAATGATTAAATACCTTTAACTTCTATCTACTATAATCCACTTGTCTGAAACCCTAAATCTAGCATATTTCCATATTTATATTACTAGCATATTTCCATATTTACATTATTAGCATATTTCCATGTTTACATTATTAGCGTATTTCCATATTGCATCTGTACCTTCTAATAAGGAATATTTCCTTGAGGTGATTACTTGCTACCAATATATATAGTTACCTATCCTAGCCTTTAGAAATAAGAAATCTATTGTGTGTCATTGTTCTCTGTGGATTCGATCCCTAAGTACTACACCCGATCTCTCTTGACAAGAGTATTATTGTATTGCGTGTTAGAAACAAGGGTTAATTTGATTGTTGTTTGTTTAGGATATTATTACCCTATTAAAACATAAAAACACACACACGTCAATCCACTTTGGTATCTCTAGTAATCTTTATAAACAACCTTTTAAGAATGGTGATATAGTATGGTTAGTTAATAATAAATCTTGATCATAGTCCCCTTCTTGACTCAATAAATCTTTTTGAAAAACCTTATATATAAAAATAAAACTCAAAAACAAATAAATAGCGTTAGTGAACCTCCCCCAGACTTAAATTACACTGTCCTCAGTGTAATCCTGCCCGGATTGGTTAAGAAAAATCAAATCATAAGTAAATAGTCTAAGTAAAAAACTCAATACCTCTCTCTGTAACAGAGCGTCGATCGATGGTAGGCAGGTTTGGTCGATTGATGGTCGCGATCCACTATCGACTGATGGTCCTCTATTGTGTCGATCGATGGTGGTTTAAACAGTATGTAAAATGAAGTAAAACTCGAAATAAATAGTAGTATAGGTAAAAACTAAATAAAAACTTACTAAGCAGTAGGTTGTCTCCCACTCATCGCTTGGTTATAGTCTTAAACTCGACGTTTTTAATTTTCTGACTAGAATGGAGGTGGATCAACACTTGGAAAACATATGTCTACATCTTCTTTGCTCTTCTGAAACCATGTACCAACGAAGCTTCTCATAGCCTTATCTTCTCTACCTTTTTCATTCTTCATGATCTCCTTAGCAACCTCCATTGAATGCATTCTCCTTTGTAGATTCTCAATATTGCGCTGTAGCATTCTAAGTATGGCGGTTGTAGTTTCTGATATATCCTCCAATTGTTGAGAAATATCGTCCTTCATCAGGCTCTGAGAAAAATCAATCTCATCTAATATGTCTTCTAATTGTTCTTCTGCCGCGGACTTTTGTCTGTCGAACTTAGCATCAATCGATAGCATGATGCTGCCATCGATCTATGTCACTCTGTTTGTTCCAATCGCTCGTTGTCCTTGAACAATATCCAAATATTGCTTCATCTCATCCATGCGTGTAGTCAAACCGGTGAGGCACTTGTCTATAGGATAATAGACATCATCAATCCTCTTGTAGAAATCATCCAGTGACATCTCTCGAGCTTTGTAGATATCATGCACGTTATCGTCAATCTCTGCTCTGCTGTATTTCTCTTGCTTCTTCATAGCCATAGCGATCTTTGCCACATGTTCAGGTAAACATATGTAGCTATGTTCAAACATAGTATCTCGTTCTAGAACTGCCCTGATATCGTCTTCTTGCACATTCACAATTCTGTCATCTATCGCTCGTGCATTTCCCTTCTCATCTCTGTAGATGTCATACTCGTTTTTCTTTTCCCAATGGAAATTCTTCTGTCGTCTGCATCATAATCTCTTTGTCCATGCTCTACAGTAACGTTTATCAAAATGGGTTTATCCAACCGACGGATCGTGGGTTTACTGAATCAATATGATCATAGATACAAAACTGGTTCACCCATGGAATGGTGTTGATCGATGCATGGCTTCTGGCGTCGATCGAATTTTGATGTTTGGGGGTGTATAGATCAGTGTGGATTGGCACGTTCTTTTGTTCCTCTCTGTCGATCGATGGGCGTACTCGGGCGTCGATCGATGAATGTTGTCCAAATAAAGCTCATGATCCAGTAGCCATAACAAGGGCATCTTCTACATCCACCTTTGCTATGTTTAGAATTCTTCCATAAAGATCTCATGCACGTCCTCCTAGGTCTCTGAAAATTCCACTCATCTGGTCTAAGATAACCATTATCTGCATTTTCTATTCTTGGCTCTTATTCTTGCTTGCGTCTGATGTCGTTCAATGGCCAAGATATGTCGTCGATCGATGCTATATTGTACACTTTCGGATTCATTACCCATCCAGCTTCTTCCAGTGCCAGGCCACGGATCTAAATCAGCTCTTCATCCTTGTAATATGAATCATATTCTTCGTAAGCTTCACTGTATATTTGATATGCATGATGGGTGTCGATCGATGGTGTGTGGTGGCCGTCGATCGATGCTTGAGTATCATACTGTTGGCCGAAAAGATTCCCTGCTTCATTACTCATCGCAAGTATATATGCCACAGCTTCCTTCGTGACATGTAGAATTATGCCATCCATAGCTCATGCGTGACCATCCGGATCTCTCATAATGCCGAACTCATCTGGTTGTAGATAACCATATTCCATTTCGCGTTCTGCTGCTGAATCTAGTTTGGACTCTGAATCACAACGAGTATCGATCGCTGGTGAATGGTTACCAGTGATCAAAGTCGATTTCCCGAATTGATGGGAAACATGTAAAACACCAGCCTCTGCCATAGCAATTCCTC
>CAJHQP010008822.1:0-25095 GCA_905132765.1 Moricandia arvensis
TGGATTTTAAGTGTGAGGAGTATTAGAGGTCTATAGAGCTTGTTGTTTTCTTTGGTTCTTTGGATGATTCAAGAGCCCTGAAAATCAATGATTGGGAGCCGAATCTATATTTCCATAATTGCAACTTTGGCCCACAAGTTTCTACTAATTACAGGAAGACCTTTTGCTGACTTTTTAGACCTATGTATTTTATTTTAAATCATTGTTTAGGCTAAGATTTATTTAATCTTAAAGAGGTTTTTGGAGAGAAAATCAAAAGACTCATTGTAATTCCAGTATTTATATCTCTATTTTAATGCAATTCATTCAATTTATTTTTCTGTCTGGTTTAATTATGTATAAGGAATTTACTTGTAGATTTAAGGTTTTTCTAGGATTTGATGAACTTATAAAATATAGAACTATTAGGGTTATCATATTGGATCCTTCACATGATTTTCTTATTGTTTTTTCTAGAATATCTAACTATAAACATGATATTGGAATTAATTGGGACACGCGAGAGCACGGTAAATTACGTGAACTAAATCATGTTGAGCTAAGTTAATAACTTCAACGAGAGTGGCTTAGGAACTTAGTGAACAAATTGAATTCGAATGTTAATGTTTGCCTGAATAATTATATCCTTAACAAGAGTTAGCATCTGATAGGTTTAGACGTCTGATTAGACTCGCAGAAGTAGCTGGATATCTTACTATTGAATTCGAGTTCTAGGACGGTACCTAATAAAACCCTTAGCATCTATAGATTTGAGTTCTGTTAACCTGTTTGGAACCAATTTTCATGGATCCTACACTCAACAAGGGTAAAATTATAATGGGAATCATATCAAAATCTTCACGGTTCAAGAAGATATGATTTTCACAAACTAGAGGTTTTCCAGCTCATTATCTGCGAATACATGTCCTTAAAAGTAGATTTCAGCCCAACCAAGAAGCGACCTGAACTAGAACCGGTCATAGAGTTCAGTATGGATATTTTATATTTCAGGATGTTCAAAACCAAGAGAAATGGCTACATGAATATCAAGATATAACCAATCTCCCAAAACCGGCCAAATCGAGAAGCTTATGAAAGATTGACTAATCAATTGGTACAACCATTTCCAAATCGATATCAGGAAACCACGACTCCATCCACATGATCAAAGACTTCCATAGTAGACATCCAAACATCCAGGAGGAGTAGAAGAGTTCTTACTATGAACCAGAGACCACATGATCAGGAGGATCTCAATGTTTGGAAATCTGCCAAATATGGATGCATTCACATTTTGAGAATTATTGACCAACGACCAAGACATCAAAGATGCAGAGTTCTGGAGGTATTCATTTCTTTCGTAGGAGTACTAATATGCACCAGAACCCACCATAACCCATGGAATCAACCAAGAACTCACTTGCCATCTTTGGAGCCATTTTTGGAATCATTTGCCATCAATTCCCAACAGCCTTTTTCAAGCCAAGTCTACAATGATTTCGCCAAAGTATTTTGGATTTCAAGATGTTCCCAAGAATCTTACCTACACCCTCAAACCTTCCAGATACAAAACCAGAATCAATTCTCTTGAATAAAACCATTGGATCCTAGAAATCCTCCAACTGCTAGTTTATCGGTTTCTTTGCTTATTGTTGATTTG
The DNA here is from genome assembly GCA_905132765.1 of Moricandia arvensis. Taxonomy (NCBI): domain Eukaryota; kingdom Viridiplantae; phylum Streptophyta; class Magnoliopsida; order Brassicales; family Brassicaceae; genus Moricandia; species Moricandia arvensis. The sequence continues at coordinate 1,640 of CAJHQP010008822.1, forward strand.
TCTACTTTCTTTCTTTTTTGAGCCTTAGCCTTATTAAATGTTTCTGAGCATTATATAATATCTCTTAGAATTTCATTTGCATTCTTTAAATCGTTCAATAAAACCAATACTAAGAGTATTTCTTTCAAAGAATTGTCTTTTGAGTTGTTTTGTAGATTCTAAGTTTGAGGAGTATTAGAGGTCTATAGAGCTTGTGATTTTCTTAGTTTATTTGGATGATTCAAGAGCCCTGAAAATCACTGATTGGGAGATTCAATCAACACCCACATATTGAGAGAGTTAATAAAAATCAAACATCACCTCCATCATCCATCATCAATCTTATATCCATCAAACCATTCCATCCCATTCTATCTCTTTAGTATTTTTCATTTTTAATTAAGTATTTATCTGCGCGAAGCGCGTGTTGTTACTTTTGGTTATTTGTTTTGTTCTATGAGATACTGATGTGATAGTTATTTTACGATGGGTTTTAATTTGTTTTGTTATGGTCAAGGTGGTTGTTGCATGGCAGTAATGGTTTTGTTATGTGTGGGTTGTATATTTGTAGAGGGTGTAGCTTAGAGATGTAGTTGTAATGCGGTGAATGTAAGATTATTATTGCTAATTGTATGTATTTCAATTACAGGAACTTTGTTTATTACATTATTGCTTTAGCTTTTGTTTTAGCAGGTCAAAGAATATCATTTGGAAACAAAGTCATGTAGCTCAATATTAGTTGAATTTTGAATGGGCAATGTGTTGGCTGTGTAAGTTGAGTACTGTCTGAGAACAACTATTTCGAGTAATAGTCTTTTATAGCGCGAACTATTTCTAGTTTTAAATGGGATATGGTCGTGGAGGAGAATGGCTGTTGGTGTTGACTAAAATGAACATTTTTATTGGACTTCCATACCTCTAGGCTTGCTTCCCTGTTCAATTTGTAACGGTTTTCCAATTGAATGGTTACTGTGTAGGTGAAGGGGCATGTTGAGAGAGTTGGCTGCATCAATTAATGTTTTCTCTAAGGTGGAATAGAGCTGCCGATTTTGTTTTGTATTCGGGACTTTTGAAATCTCATTTCATGGTAGCTGAATTTGTCGGAATTTGTCTCCTCAAATAGGATGCAGTATGTGTGGTTTTTGCAAAAATTGTGGGGTCAATAAAATCATTTAAGTAAACTCAGAGGTGGAAAACTGTAGGAATTAAGGTCGATGCTCTTAGTTTTGGTTAGGTTATGCTCAATAGTATTGGTTACGAGTGTTGCGTAAGATGCATTAGTTCTTATACTTGTAAGCGATTGAGGGTGAGTTTGTTGTGAACTATCGTTGTATAAGTCTAGGTTCATAATAGTGATTGAACACATAAGGTTCTTACTAATAATTATTTGTTGCCTGCTTTTGCTATCTTATGTTAAGAATCATAGATGAGAGATGATACCAGAAACGTAGAAAGTGATGAACACTTTGTTAAGTAAAATTTATTTTTGCATGCATATGTGTTTATTATCATATAAGATAAGTACAATCTCAGGTTTCTTGATGAATTTAAATAATTATAAATGATTGTAAAAATAGTGGATTAATAATGCAACTATTTGAAAAGTGATTACAATGTTATTAGATGTAGTTAAACTTGTCTATTAGATTATAAGGGATATTTTTGAGTTTTTTTTTCCAAAATGAAAATGTATATGATTAGAAGATGGTTTGAACTCAATAATAAACACTTGTACCAGAGCTAAAACCAAAGTCTCAAATTCAAAATAACTGTGAAAGTGAATCATTTATCACTCACTCTGGGAGTAGCACACCTACTCGTTTCAGGACTTCTTAACGCTTCGGCCTTTCTCTTCAGCTAGCTCATCCTCTCAAATGTCACCCGTCATCAGCAAGGTTCTGAGTGGGCACATTCTTGTGTGACATTCGTATTAGCTGTGTAGCTTCTAGAGTTTAGGCGAGGAGTGCTCAAAGCGGTGGGGTTTTCTTTATAGCTGCAGCACCGGGCAAATCATCACCACGATTGTCATTCCCTCTCTGAGAAAGTGCAGCTCAGGCAACAATCAACAAATTTAAACCTATATCACACTATACAGAATATCGGAGATTTTAAGAACATCAAACAATAGTGATATGTGGGTACTTTCTTAAAGGCTAGACGCAATTGTATAGTGACTTATCCTGGGAAAATGATATAGCTAAAACAGTTTTAGTAAAAACTACGTGGACTTATAATATGAATACATGAGCAGAAATATATTGAAATCACCAACAACGTAACCGCAATACCATTCTGAAATTAGCTTAATATAGAGATTTTTTTTACCTACAAGAGATTTTGGGTTAATATTTGTTGCAACAACCACCTTGGATTCAACACCAAAGCTTAGTAGTTTTGTGTCTAGGTCCACATCAAGTCCATCAAAAACATTGAGGCAGACAAGCTTGTCTCTGAAATGGGTGGAGGGAGGTATCTTATCGTACACTAAACTTGGCACCAACATATATGTTACATGTTAACAATTTATGGAAGCAGGTAATATCAAATACTTATCATCAAGCTTTATGGTTTCCATGAGGTGTTGAGTGCTTTCGGTGTCTTCTTTGTACATGGTTTTGTTGCCCCTAATTTCTCCAACGATATCTATTGCCCAAGATAAAAATAAATGCTACTCATTGGTGAAATGAATAAATATTATATGGTGTGCTTGTAGTGAATGTTTAGCTATTCAAGCCTGACATGAGCTACTCGTATTTGTGGAAGCTGAAGCTCTCCCTCGGGATCAGCTTAGTCGTGTCTGTTACCTTCACAAAAATTGTCTGGTCGGTGAATCAAATAGAAACGGCTGCGTCAGCAAACTTGAAGGTTAGATTGCTTCTCGCAACATCAAAACCATGTAACTCATAAACCTAGCCGTCTTGAAAGATATATTGGACGGAGTTAAGACAGTGAACAATGATTGATCCTTGTATGAGTGTAGCATGCGAGAGGAGTAGATGAAACAAATTAAAACAAATATCAAATCTATTAATTGGCTCTAACAGCATAAAGTAGGTATTGATTTACCTTTGCATCATCTTACATCAACAAACTTAAATAAACGCAACCAAAATCATCTAAACTCAATTTTTTCAAGAAATAGATTGATGATTATGAGTTCCTCACCGGAATCACCTTTGCATTAAGGAGGAATATATCAATTCCCATGAATTCACCGCCTTTCTTAACCTTATGGGCTTCCTAGAATAGAGGGAGTCTTGTCTGAACCATTTGTTTGCAACGGCTGGATTTCAACTCTAAGAAATGGATTTGAGAAGTTTCCATGAAGGGATGAAAAAATGTAGCAGACATCAAAATTAACAGATAAAAAGAACTGAGCTTACGCTTACTAGCTCATGAGAGCAATCAAGTTGAGAAGCTTAAACATTAAAGAAGAGTAAATAGTGTTAGTGGTTGAGATTCATTGCTTACCTTAAGGTTTGTGAAATATTCATGGCGGAGGGAGTAAATGGAGACACATAATGAAAAGGTTGAATGAAGAGGTCAAACGATATATAGGTGTATCACTATGCGATGCAAAAGAAAAGGGGATTGGAGAAGACAAAGGTAAATTGTAGATGTTGGTGGGCGTAAATGGGTTAAGATTAAAGGGATATAGGTAGAAACATTAGATTGAGTTTATATGTTTTTATGGCCCATTTGCTGGTATGTTTTTTGATCAACGAAAATTACACTTTATAAAGAGGTTTACGTGGCATAATTTGCCATTCTTTAATTGCTGAGGTGACACTCTAATGAGAGAGAGAAAACTTACTTTATTAGTATAGATTCTTGTTTATCAACTTATTGTTCTTCCTTTATTTTCAGGTCATCTTGTACCCAAAGGAGTAACAAGTCGTCCATCCGATCACCATCTCCATCGATAAAATCGACTCATCGCTCATCTATCTCACCGAACCAGCTTACATGCCCACAACCCTTTCTCATTCATCTTACAATCGATTTATTGATCTATTTACTGCTTTTAATATTGCTTGCCTAGATTAAACTTAAACATAAAGTTTATTTTTTGATCGACCCTCCATGTAGATTCAATCCCTAAGTGCTACAATCGATCAATTATTTGAGAGAGTTTCTCTAGGGTAATTTGAGCTACATCAAATTTAGCGCCCTTGCCAGAGAGTATTTGATTCACCATTAGACCTGGTGGAGAGATTTAGTCTAAGTTTTTTTTTGTTACTTATAAAATCTTCTTACGTCTTTTAGGTGCATGCCTAGCTGTGCCATAAATCTTGGAATTTTCGGATTTTGCTAAATTTAAACGTACCATCCGCAAAGAGAGGCGATAAGTATCGATCGACACCTTTTCTTATTGATCGACACCTTTTCTTCTCGATCGACACCTTTCGCGGCCAAGCAACAATCAACACTACTGAAGCATCAATCGACACCAACATGCAAACGGAAAATATGGTTGCGGCTCTTGTATTGATTAAAGATGAGAATGGGACCTGCATGACCACGACACTAACCTCAGATCTTGTCCCTCGTCCTTTAATCTTGTGCATAAGTGGAAAAACCACAAATGTAACATATTTATCATCTCAGTGTTTTAATATTATTTTACTAAATATATTTAAACTATATATATTATATTAGGGGTGGAAAAAAAATAAATTGAACCAAACCAAACTGACCCAATCGAACTCAAACGATACAAACCAAACGCAAACATACGTCTAAACCATTTGGTTCAACATTTTATCAACCCAAATGGTTTGTTTTGGTTTGGTTTAAAATCAAACCAAATTGAAAAAGGAAAGTGTTTTTAATTAGATTAATTAAATATAATAATAATATTAAAATTTGATATATTTAACTATTTAACTTAAACAACTAAACATAAATTTATACATTTATGAATAAAATAAATATTAACTAAAAAAATCAAAAAAATATGAATCTCATACATTAAAATCAAAACCAAAAAATTACTTATGCTATTTATATTTGGAGATAATAATATTCAATTATTGGATTATATCTTCTATTATTTTTGTGATATCTTGTTTTATAATGATTTAGTATCAAATGATGATTTGTTATGTTTTTATAAATTATATTTTTGTAACTAAACCAGAACAAAACTAAAAAATCAATTCAATTAAACTGAAACAAAATACAAACCAAACCGGACACTAACCGGATCGAACACAAACCAAACCGAACACAAACCAAGCCATACTCATTTGGGTTAACTTTGGTTAAAATTTTCTTATACCCAAATAAACCAAGCCAAACCGAATCCCGAACCCATTATTAAACCGAAATGCCAAACCTATATTGTATGATACATATCCGTATATATCAAAAAAAAGAGTCTAAACTAATAAAGTAAACGTGGAGTTTTTCAAAAAAAAAAAAGTGGAGTGTTTCTCACGTCACTTTTTTACTCTCTTGTAGTGCCATGTCAACCAGTTTGATAATCGTTTTGGTTCAAGCCAATATTTTCCATCCGCCACTTCAATTTCGAGTCTTTGCATTTCGTAAATCATCAATTATCTCTTATTTAACTGCAGATTATTTTGATTTTGTCATCTCCATTCGATTATAAATATTGGCATCACGAGAGCGTCTCTCCCTTGTTTGTATCCGCAAACCCTTAAAAAGATTTTCTGACTGTCACTCCAAACTCAGTGACAAAGCTCTGTATATTTCTGATATAGTTGATTCTGTCGGGCCAGGTCATGGATGTTCCTCCTCTCTCTCTCCAAGGTATGCATCTAAATAAATCACACTTGGTTAGTTCTTTATTCTTCATTGTGTGTTTCTTCTATCGCTTCTGTAAGAAAAGTGCTTCTAAGCAGGTACAATACTCTAGACCAGCACAATCAACCACTTGTGCCACATTTACACATGATGTGTTACAAGGGAGAGCTTAAGTATCACATGTTCACGAACATATGCCCCATCCTCTTAGCGCAGCATCGTGGAGAGAGAGAGAGAGAGAGAGAGAGGGGGGGAGGCACGTCATGGTGCAATGATACACCTTTGAGAAGGAAGAAGAAGACAATGAAGATGAAGCCGAAGATGAAGAAGCTGTGATGAAAGCTAGAGCTTTCGATGATTGTAGGGATGATAATCCTCATGATACAGGTAACAAAACTCACACCTTGTGACTGAGATTATAGACTGATATTCTCCCTATTTTTTCTTATTTACAAACTCTCTTTTTCCACCTCTAATGTGCTCTATAACACATATGGTGACATCACCATTGATGAGCTGCAACAATCGTATCTTCAACATGGATGATCAATGTTTTTCTTCAGTATGCAATCGAAAAATTTGATCAAGATAAATGTAAAGCTTTGACTCTTGACATGTTTTTACCGATGTATGTCTCTTCAGGATTGAGTATGGAGAATTTGTTGCGATGATTCAAAAGGGAGTGCGGACTCAATGAGAAATAGATTAAACATCAGCATGAGAGATGTGTAGCCACATACACAATACTGTTAGAGATACGATTATGATTCCCATATATTTCACAATCCCATTGTTTTAGGAAGTATAGTTATTGTGAATACCTAGCGTCTCGATGTATATAAGCCAACTCTTGTACCACACATAATATATGAAAAACACGTTTCATTACATGGTATCAAGAGCAAATCGATAACCCTATTTTTTTCTCTTGGCCGCCAACTCTCAGAACTCTTTCTTCTTTCATCACCCAACAACAATGGCTGCTGTTACTGCCGAACAGATCGACGCCACACAAAACCTTCTCAACGTCAACATGGTTAATATAACCAAACTTACGTCAACCAACTTCATGACATGGAGCTTGCAAGTTCATACTCTCCTTGATGGTTACGACCTAGCTGGATACATCGACGGCACAACACCAGCTCCAGATCCGATGACTACAATCAATGAAGTTCTCACCACCAACCCTGCGTACAATAAGTGGCGCCGTCAAGACCGGCTGATCTATAGTGGACTTATTGGCACACTCTCACCATCGATCCAGACTCTAGTGACCAACACAAAGACATCTCAAGATGTCTGGAAGTCCTTGAGTGCGACCTATGCAACTCCGAGTCGTGGCCACATACAACAACTGCGGCTCCAACTTAAGCACTTTACTAAAGGCGACAAGACGATTGATGATTACATGCGAGGTCTCACGAGTCGTTTTGATCAACTTGCGCTGCTTGGCAAACCGTTGGATCATGAGGATAAGATAGAGTACATCATCGATGGACTCCCCGAAGAATACAAATCAGTTGCTGATCAATTGGAAGGCCGTGATGTATCTCCTTCTATTGTCGAGATCCATGAAAAGCTTATCAACAAGGAAGCCAAACTACTGGCAGTAACCACACTGTCCCCACCTCTACACCAATCACAGCGAATATGGCCACCTCCAAACCAAAACAATACAACAATCAACAATACCGAGGAAACAGCAACAACTCCAACTGGAATGGAAACAAGAACCAGCAGTATAACTCTCCCAAGCAGGACACACGCCAATCCAAGGGATACCAAGGGCGCTGTCAGATATGCAGTACTTTTGGACACTCAGCAAGACGATGTCCTCAACTTGCTCAACAACATAACCCAGCATACAACCCCTCCCCATTTCGTCTGTGGCAGCCAAGAGCGAATCTTGTAGTCGCAACACCGAACCAAACAAATGCGTGGCTTATGGATTCTGGAGCAACACATCACTTAACCAGCGACCTAAACAACATGAAGATGCACCAGCCATACAATGGAGATGACTCGGTTCTCATTGGAGATGGATCTGGTTTATCCATCACCCACACTGGTTCCCTCTCTCTGCCTTCTACTTCACGCAAACTTTATCTAAATAATGTTTTGTGTGTTCCAGATATTCAAAAGAATCTTGTCTCTGTCTACCGCCTATGCAATGCTAACAAGGTTTCGGTGAATTTTTCCCTGCTCACTTTCAGGTGAAGGATCTCAGCTCGGGGGTCCCGTTAATCCAAGGCAAGACCAAGGATGAGCTTTACGAGTGGCCAGTCCCAACACCTACCCTCAAATCCTTTTTTGTTTCAACCTCACCGAAAATAAAGATGTCTGATTGGCACTTTCGCCTAGGACACCCCTCAGCCTCTATCCTTAAAACTATTATTTCCAGTTTTTCTTTACCATATGCTCAGTCTGTATCACAAACCTCTTTATGCCCAGATTGTGCTATCAATAAACTCAAAAGTTACCTTTTTATCAAAACACCATCCAATCTCACCGACCACTACAATATATTTACACAGACCTGTGGAGCTCTCCTTTATATTCGATTGACAACTATAAGTACTATCTTGTACTAGTCGATCATTACAGCCGATACACCTGGCTATACCCCTTGAAACTGAAGTCCCAAGTACGTGAGACATTTGCCAGTCTTCAAGGCTCTAGTCAAAAACCAGTTCAACTTGAAGATTAGAACACTTTATTCAGACAATGGAGGCGAATTCCTAGCTTTACGATCCTATCTTGCAGAAGCTGGAATATCTCACCTCACTTCCCCACCACACACACCAGAACACAATGGCATATCTGAAAGAAAGCATCGTCATATTGTGGAGACAGGACTTACGCTTCTCACCCACGCCGGTATGCCGAAGACCTATTGGACCTATGCCTTCGCAACAGCTACTTACCTCATCAACCGTCTTCCGACTCATGTCCTCCAGCTTGACTCTCCTTTTCACAAGCTCTTCAACACGCAACCAAACTACAACAAGCTACGGGATTTTGGATCCTTGTGCTTTCCATGGCTCCGCCCCTACACATCTCACAAGCTAGAAGACAGGTCCACACCATGCGTCTTCATCGGATAATGTAGGTGCAACGTTTCCTATGTGCAAATCCTGTCTTCCATTCGCGCATGAAACACATAGCTATTGACTATCATTACGTACGCGGTCAAGTCCGGAAAGGAGCTCTCCGAGTGTCACACGTCAATACCCGAGACCAACTAGCTGATGCACTTACGAAACCTCTACCGCGGGCACGATTCTTGGAGCTACGAAGCAAGATTGGAGTTACTTCGGACACTCCATCTTGAGGGGGCGTGTAGAGATACGATTATGATTCCCATATATTCACAATCCCATTGTTTTAGGAAGTATAGTTATTGTGAATACCTAGTGTCTCGATGTATATAAGCCAACTCTTGTACCACACATAATATATGAAAAACACGTTTCATTACAAATACAACATCCGCGTCTTTGGAAAAATTCCCTGCGAAGCTGCTGATGTTTGCAGTACTCAATTACAGAGAAGGCTGTAACTGAAGCCGGATTTATAGGTGCAAGAAGGCAGCTCAATCCCTAGAATGTTTGACTTTAAAATGTAAAGAACAGGTGTGACTTTAATTTTTTTTTATTACAAACAGTTTGGGCTAATATTAGTGATCTTTGTTTGGTAGACACAGCTTCTTGTGGCTATTTTTTTTCATAAATTTTGTTCGTTTGATTGACGCAGTTAGTTGCGTCTAGACGCTGCGTCTGAATGTTGCGTCTGGCGTTCATAAAATCTGAACGCCAGATAAATCAGCGGTTGAGTCGAGATCGCCGCAGACGCAGCCTCAGACGAAGCCGCAGCCATAGAAAACTGCGTATGCCAAACGAACAACACTATTATGGAATTTACAACGGGTAACAACCAAGACATGCTTACAACCTACCTCACACGTTATGCTTTTCAGATCTCTCTATCCATTCTCTCTGGCGTGAGAGTAACGAACGAATGCATGGAGCTAGCCCAGTATTGAGCTAGCCCAGTATTGGCATCAAAACTTGTCAGAATGTTGGATAGGCAAATACGGAACCCCTGTCTACTTTTAGGCAATTGGAAGACCAAAGATACATTCCAAGTCTGAGGTTGTGGCTAGCCAGAAGATGACCCCTTTTTCCTAGCATCACTTAGTATACAAGTTTCTTTTGGTCTCCGAAATATATAGCACAAGATGCAAAACAGTGTATTTTTTCTTTGAGTAAATATAACATATATTCAAAAAATATAAAAGAAATACTACTGTCTCATCATTAGCTGTGAGGACTATTTCTATTGTCTCTGTGTTTGTTTGTAACAACGTTACAAGTTTGGTGAGCTTTGTTTCATATCCATTCTTCAAAGCTTTGACCCTCTTTTGGGTTTTTGAGAGACAAACCATCTACCACTAGAGCACAAGTGTTATATAAGTTAAGTGACTTACAATACATATTTCATATTTTATTTTATGTAATGACACAACAACGAATTAGTATAAAGTAAAAAAATAACATGCTTCAAGCAGAGGTCTATCTTTTCTATTGTTATAGCAGAATCCACAAAACATAAACGTTTGAACACACATACGCATACGTATATGTATATGCATATATGAAAAGAGCAATAATTTAATGAAGTAGAATGTGTAATACGATGAGCAGCTATAAGTCTTAATCATGTAATCAAATTTATGTTTTGGCAACAAAGTTACAACGTTACGAACCGAACTCCCTACAACGACCCTCGGCCTAGAACAAAAACATAAAGCCCTGCCTTAAAAACCCACTATCATAAATAACAAACCCAGTAGATAGTAGCAAAGTAACCCGTCAAGCACAAACCCAAGAACACATTTATGACTCATTAATGATTTTAATCCCCTATATATTAATTCTCGAGCATTAGAACTTTTAAGTGTAACCACGTGTCATCACCAGGATGATTCTCAGAATCTTTAGGAAAAAGTTGGTCCATCTAATTATAGACTATACTTTTATTAAATTAACATTCATATTGATTGGTAATGCATAAAAGAATATTTAACATTCTTTCCTTAAATAAAAGATACGGAATTACCTAATATAATTAACATATATGTGACAATTAATGTTTTGAATAATAAAGATTTGATAATATATTTTGTATTCTTCATAAATTTTTAATTTATATTATTAAAAAATAAAACAATCACATTAACCATATAATAAAAAATCAAAAAAAATCTTACATATTATATTATGAATTTTTAAAAACAACTATAAATTATTAAAATAGTAAAAGCATTACAATCAAAAAAATTGAACAATGTTTTAATTTTTTTTGTTATAAAAAAATACAAATGATCATAATATTATATGAATATTAATTATCATTTAATATATATTCAGATTATATATATATATATATATATACTTTAATATTTTTTAAATTAAACTATATATCATATAAAATATATATGTGTTAATTATATACTTAGATGGATCATTACAACATATTTTGGTACACACCATGTCATTATAACATATTAATATACGAGCTATATATATTAATCCTAGAATATTAAAATCGTTAAAAGCAGTATTGAGAAATATTATGTTATCACTACAATGAGAAATCTTATATATTATTAATCATGGAGCTATATATACGAGCTTTTTTGGTAGTTACATGTTATCACTACAATGATTTTTAAAATCTTAAAAAAAATAAGTTAGTCCATCTAAATATATATTATACCTTTTATTAAAATAATTATCAGATTAGTTATTCATGTATAAAATAATAATTTCTATTATTTCCTTAAATAAAAGCTACGAAATTACTTAATATGATTAACAAATATGTGACAACTAATGATTTTGAATAATAAATATTTGATAACAATATATGTATCTTTCATCATTTTTGTTCAATTTTATATTCTTGAAAGACATTTAAAAATTGCATAAGTATATAATAAAAATCTAATTTTTTTCTAATTTTTTTATATTTTAAATTTTTTTAATGTAAATTACTAAGGCTCTTAAAAATCTACGATGAAATTGTTTTGATCAATTCTTTAACTTTTTATTATGACAAGATATAAATGATCATAAAATCATGTAAATATGAAGTTTCATTTAATATATATACATTTATTTCAATATCGTTTAGATTAAAATATATATATATATATATATAAAATACATAAACATGTTAATAAAAATAATATTCATATTAATAAAAATAATATTTTTGTCACAACAAATATAAAATGTTAATAAAATCATATGAGTATCAAGCCTCAATAAATAAATATTTATATTAAATATATTATATATCTATATCAATATCATTTGATTTTAATTATATACTATATAACATAAATAAATGGTTTATTTATTTTTATCAACAAAAAGTTTTGTAAATAAAAAGAAAGATTGTTTTTATTTATATTATTACTCGAATTTAATTGTATACGTAATAGCTATTCGCTCCTCAATTATTCAATATATTTATTATTGCATAATATGTAAATTAATACAAAATAAATAGGGTTAATTGGTGGAATAACCATAATGAAAAAAAAGGCAAATAACCATAAAAAAATTACCAGAAGTGAGAGGATAATTGTGCAAAATGTGGACTCTTCTCTCCTTCAGAGCGCGTCAATATATGAAACAAATAGTAGGGTCCACAGACATAAGTGTAAAGTGCGGCCTAATATGTTCTAAATGCGTATACTATTATATTTGCATAGCCCATAATAGTATGATATGTTAACAACATTACTTAAATTTTAGGTTTCACACATTATGGTGTACATTATAGAATAAATGGAGCGACAAACAAATAAAAAGTTGAGAGAGAGAGAGAGAGAGAGAGAGAGAGAGAGAGAGAGAGAGAGAGAGAGAGAGAGAGAGAGAGAGAGAGAGAGAGAGAAAAAAATGATTGTATATAATTCTATGTTTCCAAATAGCAAAGAACACAACAAAATTATATCTCATTTAAAAAAATCTTACTATACTATCTAAATGTGTAAGATAGTATAGAATAGTATATAATATTTTCAATATATTATAATTAATTACATATTGGTTGTTCGATGAGAGAACAACACGAAAATATAGAAAATATGAGAAATTGTGTAGAGTTTTAGTTGAGTTAAAACTCTAGATTGATCAATTCACATCAAATTCTTTAATCTTTATGTTTTAAGTATGAGGTATCATTTGAAGTAGAAATTAGATTATACTATATGAATTTATGATATAGTATAGACTTTAATTTGATTTCTTAATCTAACATGATATATCAAATGTTATATATATATATATATATATATATATATATATATATATATATATTTGTTTTAAAATTTTCAAAAAACATCATAAATAGAAAAAAACCTATATTTTTTGTTAGTATTTTATAAATTTAGATAATTATTTTTAATAAAACTAGAAGATAAATAAGATTAGAGGGGAAAACATTTTACAACAAAATAAAAAAATAAAAGAAAAACAAAACCACTACACATACTTATATAAAGGGGTATAACAACAATTAATACACAATATATATAGTGTATTCTAGCCATGTAGTTGCTATGGTCATTTACCAAATTAATTTTTTTTCTTATGGTTATCCTTGCTAATTTCCCAAATAAATAATATTATCTACAAATAACTTTTATACATAATTAATCTCCATTTTGCGCAAGCATGGATCTCAAATGTTACTTGATCATATCATTTCAAAATATGATTCTTCATATCGAAGTGAGATGGTGAATTATAACATTTGAATGATATCATTGAAGCCCAATGTAAATTAAATAATTTTAAAAAAAATATCAACAAACATCACCCTACTCATCAACATTATATTGACGATTCATTACTATACGTTTGGAGACTTATGACATCATGGTTGAATAATCAAGATTAATATTCAACGATAATTAATATATTAATTTCACCCCGCGCATGCGCGCGGGTAATTATCTAGTAAACATTTATTTGTTAAAATGCACGTACAAATTTCCCAATCTATAAACAAACTTGTTTTTAAAATACAAGGACTCAATAAGTTTCAAAAAAAGAAAATACAAGGACTCAATCACAATAATAGGTGTGAATTTTTTTAAATTAACAAAACAAAACCACCACTAGGACAATATTATTAGGATAAGGAAATCATAGCACATTCATGAGAATATATTCTCTTAGTCAATCATTACAACTAACGTATATATGCTTCCGTAAATATATATTATGTATGTTGTATAAAGCAAGAGTTTTACTTAATGAATAGAATCATCCTTTTCCATAAGTCAATATGTTATCAGAGCAGTGAGATCCTGTCTCTCTTGACTCTAACGTCTTCTTCTTCTTCTTTTCTCTCAACTTTTTCTTTACTTATTCTGCAAGTCTCTTCTTCTTTAAATCTCCCACTCCTTAACATGGCAACTGACAGTCCAAACACAACCTCATTCTGCTGAGGCAACAACTGTCTTAATCCCAGAGATCCATCGAACACACTTCTCACCGTCAACATGTCAAACATCACAAAATAAACTAACGCAAATTATCCGATGTGGAGTAAACAGACTAGTGTTCTCCTCAAAAGTCTAGAGCTAAACAACTTCCTCGATGGAACAACGATGATCGCTACCACAACCCTCAACGCCAAAGGACAAAGCATACCAAATCCGACTTATACTCCCATGGAGGCGTCAAGACCGACTCCTTTACAGTGCATTGATTGGAGCCATATCCACTCCACTGCAATCTGATGTCTCAAGTGAAACGACAACAGCTCAGATCTGGAGTCTATTGGCACAAAATTTTGGGGAAACCCTACTCGAGGCCATATACGTCAACTGAAGAACCAAGTCAACAAGTGCACCAATGGAACAAAGACTATCTCTGAATATCTCAGGATTGTCAAGACCAAAACCGATGAGTTAGCTGAGCTTGGAAAACCGATGGATCCAGAGGACATCAACAGAAAACGTACTTGCTGGTTTACCTGAGGAGTATAAACCCGAAATCGATGTTATCCATGGCGGAGAAACAGCAATATCATTCGCTGAACTTCATGAGCGCCTCTTGAACAGAGAAGCAATGCTACTTTGCAAAGAACCAGCAATGATCCCAGATGTTCCAATCACAGCAAATGCAACAGACTCAAGACCACACAATTACAATACGAAAAACAACTAGAGAGGCTCAAACCGCAATGCCAACAACAGAAAGTACTCAAACCAAGGCTCTTACCATTCCCCTCAGGGCTCATATAATCGAGCACCAAGACCATACTTAGGTCACTGTCAAGCTTATGGTAATAAGGGTCACAGTGTGAAAATTTTCCCAGAATTCCAAATTGTGCATGGAAACAACACACCTCAGCAGTGGTGACAGCAACCACAACCACAAGAATGGCAACCACGAGCCAATGTAGCCATGATGAATGGGGACACATCCACCTGGTTGCTTGACTCCGGAGCCTCCCACCACATGACATCCGACATCGCCAATCTCTCACTTCACACTCCTTACAATGGTGGCGATGATGTTATTCTCGGAGATGGCTCGGGTCTCAACATCTCCCATACGGGTTCTTTATCTCTTCTTTCTTTTAATCAACCATTCTTTATTGATAATGTTCTTTATGTTCTTACTTTAGATAAGAATCTAATCTCTGTTTTCAACTCTGCTCAACTAATGGGGTTTCTGTTACCTTTACACACACATTCTTTCAGGTTCGAGATTTGAATACGGGGGCTCTTCGTTTGGAAGGAAAACCTAAGAATGGAACCTACTTGTGGCTGAAAGTTCCAAATTCAAAATCTCCATCACTTTCATTTGCATCGGCCACACCCATTTTCAAGTACTACATAATTTTTGTTGATCATTTTACTCGGTATACTTGGCTATACCCTTTAAAAAGAAAATCTCAAGTTTCTGAAGTTTTTCAACGTTTTAAATTACTTGTCGAAATCCTCTTTGAAACTAAATTAAAACTTTCTATTCAGATAATGGTGGTGAGTATATAGCTCTTGCTGCTTTTCTAGCTTCTAATGGCATCTCACATTATACTTCACCACCTCATAAGCCAGAGCACAATGGTATTTCAGAACGGAAACATCGAAATATATGCGAAACTGGCCTTGCGCTTTTTTCTCATGCATCAATTCCTAAAAACTACTGGCCATATGCTCTAGAAACAGCAGTTTTATTTAATAAACCGTATGCCTACTCCTGTCTTACAACAGAAATCACCTTTGAATGTTTGTTTGGCTGTGTTCCAAATTATTCTAAGTTGAGAATTTTTGGTTGTTTTGTTTCCCATGGCTTCGTCCATACACAACCCATAAACTAGATTCTACATCAACACCTTGCATTTTCCTAGGCTATTCCACTACTCAGAGTGCATACTATTGTATAGATAGAGCAACATCTAGGATATATACTTCTCGCCATGTGGTGTTTCAAGAATACATTTTTCCATTTGAATTGCCTAACCCCTTAACTTCTGAATTTTCTACTGAACATGTTGATGCAGAACCTTCGAATGCAGGTCATACAGCGGCTACTGTCACACCAGTTCAATCACGAAAACCACTACCATCGGAAACACCAACTTCACTACCAGCAAAACACAGCACCAGAACCAGTACCGCAGATGATGCCACAAACGAACCTGAAAACACAGCCCTCTATTCTTAGTGAAGTGCAACATGCAACAACACAAATCAACACAACAGAGAGCATTTCTACTGCATCTGCAGAAACACCAATTCCGACTACTACACAATCACATCTAACAGCACCAGGCATGCAGTCTCAATGGCAAACAATCAGCCACAATAACAGCCAACTCGTCACTCCACACGACCTTGTAAACCTATAGATAAACTGAATCTCTCCTGATACTATTTTTCAGGTACAAAAGAAGATACCAACAACAGTTGCAGAGGCACTCAAGTATCCTAGATGGAGAAAGGCGATGTGTGACGAGATAAATGCACAAAAAAAAATCATACCTGGGATTTGCACTCTCCATATCATGTCGCAAACATTGTAGGCTGTAAGTGGGTTTTTTACAATCAAAAGGAAAGCTGATGGTTTTGTTGACAGGTTCAAGGCGCGCCTCATAGCAAAAGGATACAACCAACAGCAGAGAATAGAACTATCAAGAAACTACAGTCCGGTAATGAAACCTGCAACAATCAGGCTGGTTCTAAGTGTTTCGACCTCACAACAATGGCCTATCTGCCAATTTGATGTAAACCATGCTTTCTTACAAGGAAAGCTCAATGAGTTTGTCTACATGATGCAGCCACCTGGGTTCATCAACAAAGACAATCCAACGGCAGTGTGTAAACTCAACAAGGCCATCTATGGACTAAAACAAGCACCAAGGGCTTGGTACAATGAACTCAAAGGATTCCTGCTAGACTCAGGCTTCACCAACTCTCTAGCCGATACCAGTCTCTTCATCTACAACCGCGAGGGCATACTTCTCTACATGCTCGTCTACATAGATGACATCATACTCACTGGAAACAACACTCAGCACCTCAACCGCTTCATCCATGATTTGTCCACCAGATTCTCTCTCAAAGATCTTGGCTCTTTATCTTATTTCTTAGGAATTGAAGCACATCGCTCATCTGAAGGTCTCTTACTAACTCAACGCTGTTATATTGCAGATTTGCTACAACACACAAAGATGGTGGACTGCAACTCCATCTCAACACCAATATGTCCATACAGACCACTCACGCTTGATTCTGGTCAACCTCTCAAGGACCCAACACAGTTTCGAACCACAGTAGGAAGTCTACAGGAGCGTACATTGTCTACAATGGGAGACACCCAATCGCATGGTCTTCTAAGAAACATCCCACAGTAGCTCGCTCTTCCACTGAGGCCGAATATAGGTTCATTGCCTCCACAGCAACAGAAGTCTGTTTGGCTCCTTTCCCTATTCACGGAAATGGGACTCAAGATCAACTCAACACCTACGATCTATTGTGACAACATCGGCCCTACTTACCTGGAAGCTAATTTCCGTCTTTCACTCTAGGATGAAACATCTCGCCCTTGACTATCACTTCGTCCACAACCATGTTCAAGCAGGTCACATGCGTGTCTCACATGTTACATCTGCTGATCAACTTGCCGATGCGTTAACCAATCCCCTCTCCCGCGGAAACATCAACAACTCTGTTCCAAGATCAGACTAGCACACGGCGGTCCGTCTTGAGGGGAGATATTAGGATAAGGAAACCAAAGCACATTCATGGAATATATTCTCTTAGTCAATCATCATAACTATCTTATATATGCTTCCGTAAATATATATTATGTATGTTGTATTAAGCAAGACTTTTGGCTCAATGAATAGAATCATCCTTTTCCATAAGTCAATAAGTTTACAACAAAAATATATAAAACAAATCCGAAAAACTTACTAAAAACAATTACCACACATCTGACAATGAATAAAACTCAAAAGTTACATAAACACCCAAATCTTAATCCAAGAAACTACGCCGCGTAGGAGTTGCAACGAACATGCACGACCTCACTCGACAGTGACTGCATACCACACGGTTAACCACCTACAAAACAAAAGGTTTTCTCGCAATAATTAAATTCAACAGAAAAACATACAAACACATACAAACACATATCACATATTTTTACCGATCAAACTACTAGTATTAAATATTTTAACAAAAATGACTGTAATTTATAAAATTTAATTAATAAATAAGAGAATAAAAGCCACAATGCAGTGAAATCCATGTAAGATAAGAGCTGAGTTATATCCATCCTTATTAAGGCATTTCTAACAGTACATAAAAATGAGGGAAAGCATCAAAAAAACAAAAAAAAAAATCTCTTCAATAGCACATCATTTCGAGAAGAAAGAGGATTCAGATTTTTCTCTCTCTAGTTATATGCAACTTCTATTATAAAAATGTTAATTGTGGAAAGTAAAATTTCAATTCTATCACAAGTTGGATACCACTTTTCAAAATTTATCATCAATGAATGATTATTTACAAAGTACCTTAATTTATGATGAAAAAAGACTAAACTATTTTTTCTAAATATTTATAACCCGAATATTGCGCCATATTACTTTTTAGGTCACTAGGTCACTGGATCGATCATGGTTGAACAATAGGTCAATATAATAAGGAAAATTTGTCAAAAGTGACGTAAAACTTGATTTTGAATGCAAATATAAACTCAAAATTAATGAAATGCAAAAGTAATGTAAAAAGATAGCGAAATTACAATTACCCTTACGACCTAACCAAAAATGTAGACGCTTTTATGATTATAAAAATGGGAAGTCTTCTCGAGACAATAAAGTATTCTCGAGAAGAGTTCTCGAGAAATCTAGTCATGTATCTACTTTATTGAACTAGAGTCATTGTAAAAAATATACAATGTACATAATTTTTGTAAAATATTTTTATAGTTAGACGAATTCATATTTTTATATCTTCTGAATTTGAATACCATACTATATCTCTATAACAAACAAACTAGATTTCCTAACAAATATATCTTATACTCAATTCAAAAAAAATGTATAAAATAACTAAACATGCTCATTTATTTCTATATTATACTGAATTATTAAATAATATCACATAAAACTAAATGATATAAATCATCTAGATTTTATACCAATTCTAAAATTTGACAACTCTATAATATGAATATACTTCTTTATTTTTCTGATTTATCATGTTGAACTCATTTCATTTAGTTTTTAGATTTTTTATAAAAAATGTTAAGATGTTTCAAATTATTTTGTTAGTTTTAGGTTATTAGTTCAGTAAAATTTAAATAACCTAAAACTAGGATGTTAGAGGTAAGACAAATACATAGCCAATCCAGAAGGCAAGCCACCCAAACAACCGCTTAGAACATATAATTTCAGAGGGTAGTTTTTTCATATAAGAATTTTTATTATTATATGTGAATATAATTTAGAATCCTTTTTATAATAATTAAGATTAATAAGAACTCTTGATTTTATTGAATTTTTGCTAATAAATATATTAAATTCTTAAAATATTTTTTTTATTAGATTCTTTTTACTAAGATTATGCTTGAATACAATGAAAAGATTATTTGATATTACTATTAAGTTAAATTGATAAAATTGTGTTGTCACACATTGATAAAATTGAATTAGTTTATAAAATTTTAATGTGACATATATATGTGTTTCATATGATAATATAAAAATACATGTTTTTGGTATAAGATAAATTGGTTTTTGTTTTAGACTTATCCTTTTTGGGTGAGCTAGGTTATCACTTTGATATATTTTTCTTTTTTTTTGCATTTATTTCATGTATCTTTGTACTTTTAAACCAAAAAATCTTAAGTATTTAATATGAAAACCTTTGAAAAATATATATTTAGGGCATCCAAAAATATGGACTGCACTTAACAAACAGAAATGAAACTAAAGTAATACCTTATTTAAAATACAACACAATCATTCAAGTTGTTTCACATATGAACCATAATTAAAATGGTTCTAGTTTGAAGTGTTTCAGTCAAAACCAGATTTCAATTGGTTTAGATATGAATAACAAATGGTTTTCATTAACCCCTAATTATTAAGATTGTTGTCACAGATAAAATGACATGAGTAAGATCCGAATTAGTAACACAATCCAAAGAATCAAACATATAATCGAATAGCTTAACATTTTTAATATTTTTTTGGCCAGTCACTCAGTTTTATAAGTTATAAACAAGAAAAATAACCTGCGTTACGGTGCAGGTCAAACTTGTTGTGAAGAAACAAAAATCAACTTGAAGAAAGCAAAAAAGAGCAAAAAAAATGTAGTGAGGCAAATATTTTAGGATTTGTATATTATTATGTTAATGAATAACTTTACAATTCCCGTGATCCATATTATAGCAGTCTTAAAGCTCGATTTCCTTTTCTCTTTAAGAATACATACTTATCTAGAAAAGTAAAATTTTCTAAACCTAAAAGGCATATCGTACCAACAAACGCTGGACTTTTATTGGTGCACAAAGATTTAAGACACTTCCAGGTGCAAAAAACAAACTCTAGTTTAATTTTAAAATTATTTTTTAAAGATTTGGAAGAAAACTGATGGCAAATAAATTTAAATCATGTACCTATAAATAAACTTAACCGTGTAAAATTGAACTTAATAAAATTGAAATGTTTTCCAAATAGATTAGTGAATATAGATTTTAAATCAAGATTTTCCACTGGTTAGGATTTGGTAACATATGTTTAAGTAATGTTTATAGGGTTAATTATTAGAATCTTGAATATGTTTTTTTTTTCAAATTAAAATCTAACGTATATAAGTGTATAGTTTTGTATATATTAAACACTTTAAAAGTTGATTTTATGCTTAAAGTTTTTATTATCCAGTTAAACTATTTGATTTTAATATTTAGAGATATTTCTAAAGAAGTTTTTCA
The DNA here is from genome assembly GCA_905132765.1 of Moricandia arvensis. Lineage (NCBI taxonomy): Eukaryota > Viridiplantae > Streptophyta > Magnoliopsida > Brassicales > Brassicaceae > Moricandia > Moricandia arvensis. The sequence continues at coordinate 22,927 of CAJHQP010008822.1, forward strand.
CGAAGTTATTAAGCAACATACTTCTTTATAAATCTTATGTAATGTATGGCACATTAGGGGTAAAAGACTTCAACACTTCTTTGAAGTCTGTTAAACTATAATGCACTGGAAGACTTCTTCAGAAGTACACACCAACATTATTCAACCTAATTGAATTTTTTTTTCTATTTATATATTGAATTTTTTTCTCGTTCTCTTAAATGGCTGCAACAGTTAGTCACCAAATTATTTACCAAGAAATAGATAAGGGGGATTTAGTAAATCATCTGGGGGAGAGATGAGCTTCAAGAAATAGAAAGTGTAATGTTTCTCTCTCTAAAACTTACTAAACTTTTACTAATCTCTTTAAAACTTGAAGACACCAAACTTCATGTCAATTTCTCATCTCTTTGTCTCATGTTTTTTTCACAACATTATCTTGTTTTTTGCAGATTTTTCATCGATGGTTTTCATCATTCCGTCATAAAAAGGTAAATTTATGAATTTAGGTGAGTATTTTCCTATTTTTGTGTGTTAGATTCGAATAAAATTATAAATCAATCTAATGTGTTTTTTCATAAACTTAAAAATTCTGTTTTGAAGTTTTTTCTCTCTCTTGAAACCATGTTTAACGTTGAAGTCTGTTAAACTAATATTCACGTGAGATATTAAAATTTCAATGATATATGAACGCAAATTAAAATACTTCGATGAAGTATGTCAATGAGTTTTGAACTATCATATTTCATCATGAAGTCTTCTGACTGCGGTCAAATTATTTTGAAAATTTTAGTTTTCACTCTTATAGTAAGGAGACTTCTAGAAAAAATCTACTAAACTATAATGCACTGGTAGAATTTTCAAAGAATATCTGAAGGAGATGTTCTTGTATATCTTGGAAATTTGTGTTTTGATTTTAGTTGTTGGATGTACTGTGAGAAAACATGTAGAGAAAAAAAATCTTCTTTTAATCTTTCATATAATTTTGTAAATAATACATGCACTTTGTCTCCAAATCAATAAAAAAAACTCTTTCTAATGCTTTGTTCCTTCCTTCAAGTTCATGTAACAATAAACAATTGTCTTCACTGTAAATCATTTATTAAAACTATGGTTGTGCAACATAAATGGAAGTTTTATGTGTTGTTTCCCTAAAAAAATTGTTTAATTTGGATGATAATGATGATAACAAGTTCTATTTATTATACAATATTTATGATAAAATAATATTCGACACAAGTTCAACATAACAAAGTTAAAAATATATCAGACCTTTAATATCACATAAGTTCAACGCAAAAAGAAAAAACAAATAATAAATAAGTTTAAAAATCGTCATCACAAATTAACAACATATTTCTTCATCATAGTTCTATAGTAAACTTACGTAAACTGTACCATGCTCTGTAAAATGACATGAAAACACACTAACAAACTAAAACATCATGTTCAAAAAGTTATCATAACATATTTTTCCAAGAAATTTACTATGATTAGCTAGAAACATAAAGAAACAAGAATATTGCTAACATCATTATTATATAAAATTAATTCACGAGATTTAAAATTTACAAATACACTTGTATTTGGATGGCCTTTATTAACCTTTTACTTAAAATGCTGAACAACTCCAAATAGATTTGGATGGCCTTATTAACTTTTTTCAAATAAATCTTGTATTTTCTTTTTATAGTGTTCTAACAATTGCTTATTCATTTGTATAGGTCGTGATTTAGTTGGTATATTTTTATCATTAAATTCTTTTATAAATGGGAGTTCAAAACATATATTTTTTTTCTTCCCAAAAAGTTTTTGGTAGGTCTGAACATACTTGATTTAGCAAATCATTTCTAGATATTTTATTTTATTATTATATATGATGTTTTTAAGTTGTTCTGGCCATTTTTATGTGATTATTGTGTCTTGCAAATATTAAATATGATTATGTTTCCTTTTATTAAATTAATTGTTTTTTTTGAATTGTATTTTCTTTTAGATTTAAGATTTCCTTAGTTTTCATTGGTGATAAAGAATCCAAATAATAATTTTGTTCCTACGAATTTTGTGGTTTTCTTATTCAGTACTTTAAATGGATATATTTGTGTAAAATGAAGTTCCTAATATTACTTATTGTGTAAGGTTTTTAACTAAGATAAATTAATTTTAAAAGCAATATCCTTGATTACATAT
>CAJHQP010008823.1:0-25091 GCA_905132765.1 Moricandia arvensis
TTGGCACAAAATATGCTTGCTTCTGATGATGCTGACTTATGGTATTGGAAAAGTGAGAATGAGAGCAAACTTACGTGAACTGATGAAGATAGCGGACAGTTCTTCATCTGGATGGGAAGAACCGTGTGTGATGCTAGAAGATGGTTGAAGACACCTAAACCAAAGACAAAGTGGATGCAATAGAGAATTTTTTTCAAAGTTTAATGTGAAAGCATTGGATACAATATTAGTTTTGTAGATGGTTAAGCATTTGAGCTAATACAAGGTGTGAATCGCTAATGAGACTTGGATATACTACAAAACGCCTTTGAGGTACTGCTAATGTTCAGAGGATAAGATTAAACTGCTTGCATCAAAATGAAGACATAAGAACGACCGATGATGAGAAGATATGAGACTCAATGCCAAGCTCAGCTCATAGCCGCATATGAAGCACACTGTTTAGTGTAAAAATATGAAGATGCAAAATATTTTGGTAGTGAAAAACTTTCGATGTTTAGCCTACTAGTTGGCCAACACATAAAGGGCGATAACTTTGATAATGAACACGATGAACTGAAGTCCGACTGAGGCAGTAGGATGTAAAGCCGAAGAGATGGAATTCGAAATATGCTTTAAATAAACAATATTAGATCTCAAATTGGAAGATTAGTGATGCTAAATATATGAAATAGTATATTAGATAGTATGAAAAAGATTATTTGATATATACCTTGATTTTTCTAGATTAGGTTGAGATTTTTGACGTTGTAATTCTCACAGACACCCAACAGAGATTTTGGGGTTTCAGAAAGTAGTGATTTGTAGACGTGACAATAGGGGTTGGTTAATGCAATTTGGGTATAATAAGAATTGATCCGTGTCGAGTAGTGTAATTTGGGATCAAGCAGTTTGTAAGCGATTGTGTAAAGGATTCTAATAAAAGAGTTATTGTTCTTGAGTACTTTGTGCCTTGTGTTTTCGCTGAATGTCGATCTACAGTGGGTACAGGTGGCACTAGCTGATGTTTCCAGCATATCAAAGAGATCCTGCCAATCACACTCCCACACACACATGTGCAATTCCTTCTACAGCTAATCGTCCCGTCCAGGAACAAACTGCCAGCCGCTCCCCGGTTGCATCAATGTTTTAATGATGCATAACTAAATGCCAAATGTCGGCGGTAGTTTGTGTTTCAGATGTGATGGCGAAGTGGTCCTCAGGTTCATTGAAAGTGTCTGTACAAATAAAGAATCTGATTTTTAAGTGCTAGAATGAGTATGAGGTGGAGGGTACTGGAAGATGGAGGAACGACATAAGCAGGAGATTGTTCACGAGGAAGTTGAGATTGTTAATCAAGCTGATGGAGTTGTCGATGAATGCATTTTGGGGCATGACTCTCCCACTTCAATGAAAATGTGGCCTCATTGGGTTTGTGAAGTAACATTATGATTGATACGTGGTACAACGCACTTCTTTACACCTAAGGTTGTGAAATCTGAAAATCTACCAATTCTCCAATAAATTCACTTACAAATTCTGCTAGAGGGACCGGTGTTATAGTGGATGGTCTCAGGTGTTTTGTAAGAAAGTGGAATTACTATGCAAAGCCACAACTTTCATATTAATTTTTATCTGTTAGGAGGTGCATTATGTTATCCACGGAGTGCAGTGGCTTCCTTCTCTAGGGAAGTGTTTGGTGATTGGGATCTGCAACAAACTTTCATTCAATCATCAAGGGAACTGGTCACTCCTGCACGGTGATCCAGAGCTTCACTCTCCGAGATTATCTTCAAAGCATGTATTGTGGCTCATTCTCACAGCAGTGTCAGTGTTGCTTTGGACCTATGCACACACACGGTGGTCCAGAAAGATATCAATAGAGCTGGTGACTCTGTTGGAGAAGTTCTCCGCTGTGTTGCAATTCCTTGGGGACTACCACCACTGCGAGGATATGAACATTCGATAAATCTTCATCTTGGTGTGACTGCGGTCTCTGTTTAGACCTTATCACTATCCACACGCTAGTAAGGAGATTACTGAAAACAAATGGTGACTGATATGTTGGAAAATGGGACTATACGTCCGAGTACGAGTCCTTTTTCAAGTCCGGTTTGTTAGTTCAAAAGAAGACAATACCAGCAAGTTCGTGTCGATTATTGGGCTTTGAATAATGCCAAATTCCCAAAAAGTACTCGATCCCTAATGATTGATCAACTGTTGGATGAGCTTAAAGGTGCTTGCATGTGTTTCAAAGTGGATCTCACTTCTGGGCTACCGCTAAATTCGTATGGTTGAGATAAACATTCACAAGACCGCATTTAGGAGACACGAAGGACATTACGAGTTTTTGGTTATGCCTTTCCGCTTGACTTAATGCTCCTGCTACTTTTAAGGCATTGATGAATTCTCTTTTCGGCCATTTCTGCGGAAATTTACCCTAGTATTTTTTTTTATGGACATTCTCATTTATAGCTCTTCTACGGTAGACCACATTATTACACTTGGGTACGGGTTATGAAAATCTGCCACAAACAGAAATTATACGCCAACAAGAAGAAGTGCCTTTTAAAGGCTATGGACTCCTGGCTTGGACATTAACAGTCTCCTACAAAAGGATGAATTTAACTGGTCCCACAAGCATACAAGATGCCTCTGAAGCTTTGAAAGTTGCTGATGATGTCAACACCGGTTCTAGAACTTCCCGACTACAATGATTTGTTCGTGGTGGAGACAGATGCGTGGGTCATGGTCTCGGAGCCGTCTTGATGCAAAAACCATTTTCCTTTGGCATATTTCAGCTATGAATTCTCGCCACGAGAGCAGATCAAACCAATCTTATGAAATAGGAAACTAATGGCGATTGTGTTGGTCATTAACAAGTGGCGTTCATTACTTGGTTGGTCAAAACTTTGTGCGTGCACACGAATCAAAAGAGTCTGAAATGTTTACTTGAGCAGAGGAAGTTTTGATGGACTGAAGCCATATGTTACTGCTATGCATATGGCACTGATTTTTTTTCAAGAGATTGTTCGTGTGCATGGGTTTCCAACTTCGATTGTGTCCGGACAGGGACAAGTTTTTTCTTGAGTTCATTTTGGAAGGAGCTATTCAAGCTGCGAGTAGACTTATGTTTTTACACTTACAAACAGATGGTCATGCAGAGGTTCCGAATATCTGTCTTGAAACTACTAATGTTTCCCCTCATCGGCTCATCTGAAAACATGGTTCAAGTTATTATGATGGGCGGAGTTCTATTAAATTCTTCCTTTCATTCAGCTCTGAAAACGAATCCTTTTAAAGTTGTTATGGAGGTATCCACCATCACTCTTACGTTTTGAAACAGGATCGACAAATAACTTTGAGTTAGAGACGAACCTTAAGAGCGAGATGCGATGATAACAGATTTTAAAGCTCAGCTAGTACATGCGCAACAACTGATGAAGAATAATGTGGATAAGAACCGTAGGAGATCTTGATTTGAAGTAGGATCCTTGATATTTATAAAGTTGCGCCTTTACCGACAACACTCTGTTACTAAACGCCTTTGCCAGAAACTCGCAACTCGATTTTATGGGCCCTTTAAGGTTCTGGAAAGTGTTGGGATAGTGTCTTATCGCCTCCAGTTGCCAGTGACTTGCGCATCCACCCGGTCTTCCACATCTCTCACTTTAAACCTGTTTTAGGTTCTGGTCATCAGGTCAATCCATTGCCAGCAACCTTATCTCATGCTGATGAGTTCATCGTGGAACCACACGATTTAACGAAAACTCGTTCCAGTTCAGACGGCCATTTGGAAGGTTTAATTGCATGGAAAGGTTTACCCCAACATGAATCTTCTTGGGTATCAGTAGCAGTGCTGGCCTTGAAGGTAAGCAAAAGAAGCAATTGCTTCGGGCCGATAAATAATATATAATTTTGGCCACATTTTGTCATGTTTGTCTGTTAGTTGAGTTGGTTGTTGTTACTACTACTCCGAGAAGAGTCATGAGTTCGAGTATTTAATTTTGTCTAAAATTTTTTTTTCCCTTTTTCTCTCTTAAAATTTAATCTACTGGCCCAATATATTAGTTTAGCTTCCAGCCCATAAATTGCTAGGGCCGGCACTGATCAGTAGCTGAGTTTTTGCAACAATTTCCAAAATTTTTGTTATTGTTATGCCCAAGAGGGTTTACTTCAGGAAGAAGAAAGGAATGGCAGGAAAGAGAAACAAGGAAGAAGAACAGAGTAAAGATGGGAAAGTCAAGAGAAACTGATTAATTATAATAATAAGAGAATATGAGAAGACTTTGGATCTGAGGGAGTCTTTGTTTTCTGCTTCATAAATAATCAAATGCTTTATTCATTAGGGCTTTTATGCTTTATCTGATAGTAAACTTGGAGAAGCGTCATGAGCTTTGCGAGGCGATCGTTATGAGATCGTGCTAAGGTGTCTCTAGTTTCATTGATTTACCGATCTAGATATCCTGGTTGTAATCAGATTTGCTACTATCGTTGTTTTATTTTAATACAAACGTACTATTAAGTTCTTGGTGAGAATTTGGGTTTACGCTCATATCATTTTCACACCTACCTTTTCAAGTCGAATGACCAGGTGTCCAAAACTATAAGTCCCATTTCCCACCTATTTAAGTACAATATTTCAACACTAATGCTTCCTATAACATCATTCTTGAAGACCTTGATTCCTTTGTAAAGCTCGGATCATGGGTGTTCCGCAAAAATGTGTGGTCTTACGTATCAAACATCAGTAGAAGAAATCATATGTAGGGATGTCATCATCTATTCTTATTTGTGATAAGTGATGGGACTCCGTTTTACACTCCTTTCTTGTCTTTTACTTCTATATAAATTATTGGAGGATTAGAATCCATCATAAAAGTCTCGGCTTAGACTTCCTTTTTGTTCATTAAGTATTTCAATGCCATGTGGTGGTGTGAACAACTACTTTTGAATCGACTAGATAGGATCGGAATTTCTCAAAGGCGAATACCACGGCCAATAACTCTTTTTCTGCTGTCGCATAGTTGCGTTGCGCATCGTCTAGAGTTCTACTGGCTTAGTATATAGCATGCAACTTTTTGTTTTTCTTATTGCCGAAGTATTGCGCCTACAGCGAAATCGCTGGTGTCGAACATAATTTTGAATGGTAGATCCCAGTCTGGTGCTTGGACAATAAGGGAAGATACGATCGCTGATTTTATTTCTTTTAAAGGCGTCGAGACATTCATGTGTAAAATCGAATTTCACCTCTTTGCACATGAGTGCAGTAAGGGGTCTAGCAATTTTGCTAAAATCTTTTATGAATCGCCTATAGAATCCAGCATGTCCTAGAAAACTTCTAACGTCCTTAACATTAGTGGGTGGTGGCAGTCCAGTCATTACTTCAATCTTCACCTTGTCTACCTCAATTCCGGCTTCTGATACCTTGTGTCCCAAGACAATTATGCTGTTAACCATAAAATTGCATTTCTCCCAGCTCAAAACCAGATTTTTCCTCTTCACATCCAGCTAGTACCTTATATAGGTTATCGAGACATGTTTTGAAGTTTGGACCATATACTGAGAAGTCGTCCATGAAGTCCTTGATCATATCAGTGAATATCGACATCATGCATCTTTGGAAAGTCGCAGGGGCGTTACAGAGTTCGAATGGCATCCTGCGATATACGAGCATTCCATAGGGACAAGTAAAGGTTGGTCTTTTCTTGGTCGTCTGGATGTATGAGAATCTAGAAAATCCTGAATACTTATCGAGAAAATAGTAGTATTTGTGGCTTACAAGCCTTTCTAACATCTGATCGATAAAGGGTAAAAGGAAATGATATTTTCGTGTGGCAGCATTCAACTTCATGTAATCGATAACATTCTTTGTCCGGTGACAGTTCTAGTAGGGATCAATTCATATTTGTCGTTCTTTACCACCGTAATTCCTCCTTCTTTTGGGACAACATGAACCGGACTGACCCAGTTGATGTCTGAGATCGGATAAATAACGCCTGCATATAGAAGTTTCATGATTTCCTTTTTAAGTACTTCCTTCAAGTTGGGGTTCAATCTCCTCTGATGCTCGATGGATGATTTGGATTCATCATAAAGGTGTATCCTATCCATGCATAAATCGGTAGATATTCATGGGATGTCATCTAACGAGTATCCAAGAGCCTTGCGGTGCTACCGAAGTTTTTTCAGCAACAGTGCTTGCTATTCGCTACTTAAGTTTGCATTTATGATGACATGCTAGGATTTTTCGTAAAGAATAGGATATTTAAGACCGTCTCGAAGTGGTTTAAGCTCTATTTTAGGTGCATTTGCTTTGCTCTAGTCGTCGGTCATAGTACCGTTGTCGATAGACGGTTATATATGGATGTCGATCGACAAGGATCGATAGATCGAATTCTTCAAGATAGACATTAAAAATTTCTTCTGTGGCATCCACTAACCTTGCATACTCTTATGTGCGATCTTCTAATGCAGAGATGTCGCCTTTAGGAGATGTGATTGCTATCTCTAGAGGATCCTTTGAGCACATATCTATGAATGATTCTTCTGCCAGGTCGGAAAGGTAATCGAAATGGTAGGTTTAGCATCAATCAAAGGATTTTTATTATCTTCTACATGTCAAAGATCATCGGCATCTTCCCGATGTTGAAGCAAATACGTCTTTCTCTGATGTCAACGATCATCCCGGCAGTGGCCAGGAAAGGTCTTCCTAAGATAATCGGGTTTTGGGATTCTCGCTCATATTTAAGCACTATGAAATATGCGGTATATCGCAGTTATGAATGCGTACGGGCACGTCCTCAAGTTACCTTCTGGAATTCTAGTGGTTATATCAGCTAAAACAAGAGTGACCCTGGTAGGTTCAAACTGTGTTAGCCTGAGGGTGACTACAACCGAATAAGGCATCAGGTTTACACTAGGTATAGGTAAAAGGTACCGGGTAACTTCATGGACTAGGGTAGAGTTAAATCCTTACTCTTTAGAGGAACGAACAAAGTGTGAATAGCGTAAACGATCCAGGATTTATCCACCTGAACAATCATTTCCATCCTGTTCTCGCTAGCCACAACCATAAAAACTCAGGGTCCTCGGTAATTGATTTGATGTAACGTCCAACCAAAATAATCTCCATCGACTTCCTTGATTCCTTACCTGAAACTGACCTTCGATATGAACCTGATAGCCTTTAGACGGTCTAAATGGCACGAAGAATCTTCCTTGGCAGTAGCAGCTTTCTTAACTCACACTTCATACTATAACGTCTCCTCAAAGCTCTTAAGCACTACAATCTTTAGTTACTCCAATTGTTTGGGATCAATCACCAAAGAACTTCCTTATGATCTTTGGCTCATCCTCCAAAAAAATGGGTGAATCAGATTCACTCGACCTCAACCTTCTGGAGGAAACATCTCATTGTGCTAATTCCATAAGTGGAATCTCCAATCGGTCTCGTGCTTTGGGTAGAAAACACTCCCACCTTGAACTCTTATAATAAAATCTGTCTAACTTGGACTAACATTCTTTAAATGACGCTTGACGCTTAACGACCAACTCACTGCATCCTTTTTGATGTTGTATGCTTCCATATCCTTTTTGAAATCCTCAAAACGATGGGGCTACGTCTGTCGTCTGCCTCCAATGTTGTACTTGAAATCTTCCTCAATCCAAAGTGTACGTCAAACGGTTTAATCATTCCTTGATATATTGTGGTCCCAACTTCTTTATCCTCTTCAGAAACGACAAGATGTCTTGTTGGAACAGAATGGTGCTGGTGCTTCCATCGTCTTGTAATACAGTCGAACTATCTCCGCCACCAACTCTAAGCTTGAAACACTTCTGAATCAATCAGGCTTGTACGGATCCATTTTGGTACGTCTGGGCATAAGATGGATAGAATTGAGCAGCCGGAAGAATAAGTGCATCTAAGTGTTCATATGCAGTCGGATCTCTTTGAACCGGATCATTGCGAACAACGTCCACTTTGACATCAATAACACATAGATCCATTTATCTGTTGATGTGTCGACTATGTCTTCTATATCTCTGATCAAGAAGAACACGGTAAGGTAACTACCCATGACTATCTATCCTAAGATGAAGGAACCAGCCAGCATATCCTAGTTATCCTTGCGACTCATTTTGACTAAAAAAACGCTTGAAAGAAGTCCCATTGAAGCATCGTATAACCATGCTTTGATACCACCTTTGTGACACCCCCGATCTGGTCTAAATAAAAGTTGACTCGACCAGCCATGCAACAGTCAACAAGAACATTCATAACCAACCACTAGTAACTTAAACCAAACCGAGAGGCCACAATGTGTACCTCAACGATTAACCCGAAGTTCCCAGAATAGATCCAGGTACCTTAGGCCAATCGCCTAAGTACACATATCCTATTAGGTACAACCCAAGGATTTTCAACCTGACTAAGTAATACCCAATGTTAGTTCGTCCGGACGTGGACTAATATCATATGGAACTCGTACTTAAAGAAACATTCTTTAATTATTATATAATATTCTTTTAAAAGCATCTTACAAAATCTTAAGGATATATCAAAACTACTTTGCCAGGATAATAAAACTACCGCTGGCTAATGTTGTTCCTTCCCGTCCTAGAGTAAAGATCTCCCGCCTACTAGTTACCTGCATCACAAATGACTCATGAGTAACTAGTTTACTCAGTGAGTCTAATCCCGCACCCCCAACACATATTAATAATATCCCGAGCAATCGACACCATTTGAATGCAGTGGAAATGTATTCCATAATTATTATATATATAAGGCCTATCATTCCATCGATGTGCATCATATCTTAACATCACCTCCACAACACCCGCCATTCACTCACACGTATAATATATATATATATATATATATATATATATATATATATATATATATAATATATATTATATACTAAACCCGGAAAAACACCAATGCTAACCGATCCTAGCGGAAAAATAAATATAACCATCATCTAAATCAGATAATCCAAGATCGAACATCTAACGCTTCATGCAGTTACACGGTCTCCAGGGTGCGACCCCATCATCGTGTCTTCGTGACCTTGCTCCATATCGCAGGACCAATTCACGGTAATGCGGGAACTTTAGGGAGAGTGAGTATACAATAAGACTTCACATGATTCATACTTATATAATTTATATGAGTACTTGAGAACAAGTACTAAGGCTCGGGATAAACCTCAAATAATAATTCATAATATTTCTTAAGTGCTCATAATAAGTAAACACTTCACAGTTTAATATAGTTCAAGAGACTTACTTATCTATCAACTATAATCATTTATTTTACTCAAGCAACACTAATTCATAACTCATCAGTCATCTATCTTGACGCACCTTTGAATCCATGAGATTGGCTAAGGAAGACTAGACACGAGCTCAAGCTGATCACACTCCACTTCCGGTACACTTCAGATTCAGAACGATTACATGGACGAGTCCGGCTGATCTTAACACTCTCCCTGACCATCTGAATTCAAACCAAGAGACTAAATGGCTCCAAGGATCGAATGGACTGCTAGCTTAAACTCCTTAACCAAGTACTGAGAGTATACGGCTCAGTGGATGGGATCAAATGGATGCTTAAGTCTTCACTCGTCCACTGTCCTAGAACAGAACAGTTTGAATCATAGGATCATTAGTTCAACAAAATAGTTCAACGCTAAACAGTTCACTAAGCTTGGTCAGTTCAGCTCTGCTCCTAACAATTCAGTTCAACTCAGACTAGATGAGTACGTGACAATATCAGAAAATAGACAGCTCGGCTCAGATCAGTTCAAGACAAGATAAAATCTGTTCGGTTCAGAACATCACTAATCCAACAGTTGGGTCCAATTTAAACAAAATAAATCAACTTATTTCAAGATCGGTTTTACTGATCGTAGATCAGATCAGCTGGCTTCAGACAATTTGGATTCAGGACAAGATAAGTTCAGTTCGGTTTAGTTCTGATTAGTTCACATCAGTTTAGCCAGCGGTTCAAATAGATAAATCCATACCGAAACTAAACAAGACTGAGCCGTAAACAACTTAAACAACTGATCCGGCCAAGAACCTAGCTAAACATGATCAAGTTCTGATCATATACTGACTGAGGCAAGGAGATGAAGCTTACCCAAAACCAAACTGTTAGTAGGACTCAGATGGTTCTCTAAAGATTAGCTCACTGCTGGACTATTTTCAAAGAGACATCAAGCTTCGGTTCAGATCAGAAACAGAACAAGAGCTAGGGTTTAATCTGGATATCTCACCTTCAGATCTTCCACACAGAAACAGACTGAGCAAGGTTTGAAAGAAACTCGTCCAAGGTCGTTCTTGAATTTTTATTTGATTTTTCTCTTCTTCTTTCTCACTCATTTTCTCTGAATTTAGCTCTGGTTTTTCCTTCTGTTTCAGAACGTGGGAAGCATGAGAAAGAGAGACTTAAGTACTTCTGATTGTCTTTAGATGAGTGTCCAGCTGAGGGACCAAAGGAGGGAAGTGGAGACAGCTGGAGAGCTGCTTCACCACTTTCAGTATCAGCTGCTGTCTTTTCCTTCACCTGAAGCAAGCTCCAGCGAGAATATGTTCTTCTCACATGACAACTTAAGAAGCAGGCAAGCAGGAAGCTTTTGACTTTTATGTGCCATTTACTACAGAATCAAGCAAACAGGAAGGTGCATGGCATGTGACTTGGTTACTGATCAAGCAGCTGAGAAGGTGAAGTACATGACGGTCAGAATTAGTTAGGAAGCTGCCTAATAATTCTAAACAATTATTGGACCAAATATTTATTTTCCTTTGGCTCTCGTCTTTCTCTCAGAAAATATCATCCAGCTTAATATACACTTGACCATAATATTAACACTCGACCATTATATTAACACTCAACCATAGCTCTCAAGAGAAGATCTTGACAATCCCATCAAGACATTGTTTCACCCAGTCGATTTTATTATAATTCTAGTCGGACCAACTGTAAACTGGTCGAGCGAGATTTTTCTCGACCAAATTCATGTCCAGTCGTGAGGGTTATTACAAGGTTTGTGATTAATGACGTGTGTTTCCGTAAGAATGCTTTCACCCCAAAAACGAACGGGTAACCTAGCTTGGAATAGACATGCTCGTGCGACATTAAGAATATGCCGATGTTTACGTTCCACTATACCATTTTGTTGTGGTGTTCAACACAAGATATCTGATTTTGTATTCCGTGTTGTCGAAAATATGTAGAAAGAACCATGAAATCAGAGCCATTATCACTACGTAGGGTTTTGACGTGTTTTTTGAATTGTCTAGATGCCATGGCACAAAAATTCCGAAACAGATTAACAACCTCTGATTTTGCCAACATCCAATACGTCCAAAATGCTCTTGAGTAATCATCAACGATAGTCAAAAAATAAGCAGATCCACAGGAACAAAGAGTCCGATAAGGACCCCAAACATCGCAATGAATTAACTCAAATGGAGAACTAGCTTCATTTAAACTTTCATGAAAATACCTCGAGTCTTTTTAGCATGATAAAAAATTTCACACGGATTGGTGTGTCCGAAATCAACCTTAAAACTCGAAAAAATGGCAAAGAAGACAACACTTTCGGTGACGGGTGGCCTAGTTTTCTATGACAAAGTGTAAAAGGTGAAATCTTTCATGCATTGGTATGGTTTCCCTTCACAACCCTGACACCTGAGAAAAAGTACACCCCCTCTCTCTTTCTTCACCAGCTCCAATAAGGATCCTCGTAAAACGGTCATGCAAGAAACATAATGTATCGGTGAATATCGCAATACAGCCATTTTGCTTTAAAAGCTTAGAGACAGAGATCAGGGTGCAATTAAAATCCGGAACATAAAGCACATCACGATGATGATGTGTGGAACTTAGGGATAAAGTTCCCGATTGAGAAGAACGAGATGCAGTGCTGTCGGGTTTGGTAATTGCATATAGAGGTATGTCATGAAGATCTTTTAGTAGAGATACAGCTCCTGTCATGTGATGGGAGGCACCTGTATCAATAATAATATCAGTGAGTTTAGTGTTACCAGACAATCGGTCGGTGGCAGTTTTGTTTGTTGATTCTGAAGGAGATTGATAAGAGCTGCCACTTGATCCAAAGTTGGCATAGTAGAGGATGGATCAGAGGCGTTGAATGATGCATTCCTGGTGACATTAACATTCACTCTGCCACGACCCGGCGAACCAGAACAACCACCACGACCACATTGAAAGGAAGACCCTCGGCTGTGTGATTGTGTTGCTCGAGACATCATGACCCTTTTGATTACAATAAGTGCAGAACCTTGGAGAGTCACGTGGTTTCGAAGTAACAGCAGCAACATGAGTTTTATTAGGAGAAGGAAACTCTGATTTTACCGAAAAAACAATAGCCTCATTCTTAGCTTCTTGGGATCAAACAGTGAGGAGATTTTGTTCTTCACGTATAACACGAGAGTAAACTGAATTCAAGTCGGGTAAGGGATCTTCGTTAATGATTGGGAGCAAATATTTCCAAACCTTGCATCATCCAAACTAAAAAGAAACTTATAAACTCGTGAATCTTCACGTTCAATTTCAATGTCTGCAGCCACGTCACAGGAACAGGAACGTGAGCTGTTAAGTTTTTGTAATTCTTCCCAGATTTTGGAAAGTTTTTCATAGTATTCAAGAACATGTAGTCCATTCTGTCGACAATTAGTGATCTCATCCTGGAGTATATGCTTGTGAACGTCATTGTTGACGGAAAATCTGCTCTTAAGAGAATCCCAAAGCTTCGAAGCATTGGAGACGTGAGTAACAGTGGACCGGATAACAGGGTCAATCTATGTCCTGATCAAGCCAACTATCATAGAGTTATAAAATCCAGCGAGCGTGATCGGGATTTGCGGTCGGTTTTGGTAACGATTCGTCAATAAAACCAATCTTCTTCGCTAAGAGAGAATTAGTTAGCTCTGTCGCCCACTCGGAGTAGTTATCTCCATGCAGGAGTACCGACGTGGTTAGCGAGTCAGGGTTGTCATAAGGATGTATAGTATAAGACGACATAGGCTCGACCGTCGAGCTTGTCTGAGTGCTGGATGTAACCGACATATCTTTGGCTTAAGGAAGAACACGAGAGAAAGAGCTGAGCAGAAAAAATAGGTTCCAGTATCGTCGTTGTTATGATACCATGAAATATTTAGGAAAAGCTTGCTTGTATTGATGTTTAGGTATTTAAACAAAGAGGGTAACCTAATTCCCAATAGGAATATGTTAATATAGGATAACTACAATATGAAATATATCCTTATCCTAATACATGGAGTTTTAGTATCTAGCTTATATACAAAAACCATTGATGTATATAATTAATTACACTTAAACAAAATTCAGCTTTTTTGTGGTTTCTAAAATCTAATTTTTAAATGCACCTTGGAGGTGGCAGCGAGTGAGACTTTTCCATGTCTCAGAAGAATTCAAGAGTAAGAAGTGGTGTATGTCGCAGATTTTCAGTTATGCCCAGAAGAGTTTACTTCAGGAAGAAGAAAAGAGTGGCAATGAAAAAAAAACGACCAAGAAGAAAAGATTAAAGATGAGAAAGTCAGCAAAGAAGCTAATTAATTTTACAATACAGTTGAATATGCTTAAAGGAGAAGGTGTTCACATCCTAAAAATTAACCTATTAGAGAATGTTAAATTCCCACGTCATTGCTTTAGTCTAACCACATCAAATAAAATTAAGCCAACTTATGTGGGCTACAACTAATTGGACATGGCCCAAGTTTTTTCCAAATTCATTTCCTTTCATACTGGCTACAAGTTTTTCACTTTGCCGTCGCTCCCATCCCTTTCTTCACAAACTCGCCATGCCTTTTCCACTTCACCGGTGTCTCATGTGTTTCTGTAACTTATACGTTTCATCGTAGTTAAGTCGAAATCACACCATTAAATTCATTAATGTCACCGTTCCAACTCTATTTTGTATCGGATTATATATACTCCTACTCCAAATCTTTGCCCCACACACAATCCATGTAAGCACATCAGGCAAGATATCTTAATCTCCAACTCATCATATGATTTTCGTACTAATTGTCATTTAATAGGTATTATGAAATGCTCTTCGTTGCGACGGTCTACTCCGTTTATCCAACAACGCTCTCTTAACCACAGTTGGACATGAAGCTTTTCATCTTCCCCTCTCCCTGTAAATAAATTGACGAAGAGCAAAGAAGAAGTTGTTGAGATCGCCATGGGTCTGGTTGGATCCGACCGGAGCTTGGGTTGTAAAGATGTTGAGTTTAGTCCAGAAGATACATATTCTTCTTTCATCATTTTCGTAAGGTTTGTAAAAACCAGATTTTAAAAGAATTTATTAGGGATAAATATTTCACATCGGGAATTAAATGTGACATTAATAATATATATAAAGGGTTATAGTCAATTCATTTATTACAATTGGTTTAAATTTGGAAGTCAATAATAAACCTGAATTTAACATGGTATGAGAGTCCAACCATCTCGAAGAGGGGTATTAGAGATAAGTATTCCAGATCAGGAATACAATGGGACATTAAATAATATATAAAGGGTTAGGGACCAATTGGTAGTAAGTGGAGTAGGAGTTTATATAAACTGAGAAACAAATGGAGTTGCAACGGTGACATTAATGAATTTAATGGTGTGAATTCCCAATGTGGGATACTTATCCCTAATAGAACTTTTTGAGTTTTATTCTAACTTCGAAACCTGTGATAACTTTTGAAGCGTCTGGCTATGGTTTAACATGACGATGTCAAACGTTTTCCTTCCTTTGACCATTCTAATTATAGGCTTTGTTGTAGATCTTCTGGTTGATTAAAGGATAGATTCACTATAATCATTATTTTGATATGCAACAACCATCGTCATGTTTAGATGTTATGTTTGAGGTATTAGCTTTTGAAAAAGAAATTTGTTTCTTTATAACATCAGTTGGAATTTATATGAGTCTAGATGGAGTCATTCTTCTTGGTCATGATGCTTACAAATATGTGAACAACTTTGTTATTACTTAATTTCAGTCTTCTTATGAATAAATCTAATATACAACTGAACTTTAATTTAGTTTTGTCAGTATAGATTGTCTTCTATTGTCTTTATGTGTGATAAGAACAACAATGTATTTTATTGCTATATCAAAGAGAAAAAACAATTTCTAACCGTATAAAGGTCTAGAGCCCATTCCTGAAGAAATAAATCTTCCAAGACCAAGATACAATATACCAATTGCATAAAAGAACCCTTTACAAGTAATCTTCTATTTATAGTAGTAAATTTCTCATTGTTAACTAACAACCCCTAACACTTTCTTCTTCACTTCCACGTCATCCTTTCACTTCTTTTCTTCTCCCTTTATATTCTTCCTCCTCACGTAACATCTTCGAGGTCTATCAATATCCCCCTCCCCAAAATTGAGCTTTCCCTCAAGCTCAAAGGATGGAAAACTAGCCTCCAACTCTGAAATTTTCATCCAAGTCTGCTCATAATCATGTAGACCCTTCCATTTCACCAACACTTCCAAAATTCCTTGCTCATCATAGCGATAATTCAACAGATCCTCTAGATACATCACCAACTCATCCACCTCATTCAACATCTCTGGTAACTGCGTAACCAAATGACCAGACCCCAGCACTGGTTTAAGCTGAGAAATGTGAAAAACCGGGTGAATTTTACACGTAGGTGGTAGTTCCAGCCGATAAGCCACCTCACCAATCCTCTCCAGCACTTTAAAAGGACCATAAACCTTGCAGCTAAATTCTTATAGAAGCGTTGTGAAACACTCGTCTGCCTATACGGATGTAGCTTCAAGAACACCAATGAACCTACTTCAAACTGCAAGTCCCTCCTACTTTTGTCAGCATTGTTCTTCATAATGTCCTGAGCCCTCAACAGATGCATTTTCATATCATCAAGCATCGCATCCCTTTCTCGTAGCATTTTTTCCAGTACAAAATTCTTTGTTGACCTATCCTCAAATTTCAAAAGAGATGGGGGCTTCCTGCCGTATACCAATTCAAATGGTGTTGCCTTCAATGAAGTATGAAAAGAAGAATTGTACCAAAACTCAACCCCACGGCAAATAATGACTCCATTGTCTCGGATGGGAAGATGTAAAACATCTCAAATAAGATTCCAAACAATGGTTCATGACTTTCGTTTTCCGATCCGATTGAGGATGATAAGCAGTTGAAAAATTCAACTTCGTTCCTGCAAGTTTGAAGCACTCTCTCCAGAAATTGCTCAAAAAAACTCTATCACGATCAGAAATGATGGATAAGGGGAAAACCATGTAATCAGACAATCTCCTTCACAAACTTCTCAGCCACCGAATGTGTAGTGTATGGATGCTTGAGAGTAAACAAATGAGCATACTTTCTCAAACGATCCACAACTACACAAATCACATCTACTCCATTCGATTTCGGTAACCCACCAATGAAATCCATAGATAACTCTTCCCAAATCTGGTGGGGTATTGGAATCGGTTGTAAAAGACCCGCTGGAGATAGAGTACATGTCTTATGCGTTTGACAAACTCTACACTCAGCCACAAACCTCTGAACATCGTTTTTAAGATTCGACCAGTGAAAAAGACGTTGAATCCTCTTAATATACTTCAGGACACCAGAGTGTCCTCCATGACCCCACTATGATACTCACTCAAAATCATATCAATATACTTCGAGGACTTTGGTAACACCAATCTGTCCTTGTAGAATAATCTCCATTTCTTCACTGTGGATCATGGTTTCTCACAAGAACCAACCAGAATATCGTGTAAAAGTTGTTGAATCTGAGCATCCGCGTCAATCTCTTCGAAGATGTCTTGCATCTGAAGAGTAGAAACCTGAGTAATAGCTGTAAACAGCTCCAGAACCGACAAAGAGTGATCGATAACCACACGAGATAGACCATCAACCACCTTAATATTAATACCAGCTTTGTAAACGATCCCGAAATCATAACCCAACAGCTTGGTAAGGCACTTCTGATAATCCATAGAAACATCTCTCTGATCCAACAAAAACTTTTGATCTGTGAATATAGTAAACTGCCTCCCCATAAGGTAATGCTTCCACTTTTGAACAGCCATTACTATTGCCATCAACTCACGTTCATACACTGGTTTTAACTGTTCGAGATCAGATAAACCCTTACTGAAATAAGCAATAGGTCGTTGATTTTGCATTAACACTGCCCCCAAACCATACCCCGAGGCATCCGACTCCACTATAAACTTCTCTTGAAAATTTGGTAAGGCAAGGACAGGAGAACTAATCATCTTCAGATTCAAGTCTTCAAAAGCTTTTTGTTCCTTGTTACCCCACTCAAAACTATCTGTTTTTAACAGATCAGTTAAAGGTCTTGCTACAACACCGTAAGCCTTCACGAATCGCCTGTAGTATCCTGTTAGGCCTAAAAAGCTTCGCAACTCCTTCATTGTCTTAGGAGCAGGCCATTTTGATATTGCGGATGTCTTAGTAGGATCAGTTGCTACACCTTCCACTGATATTACATGGCCTAAATACTGCACTCGGCTTTGGCCAAAAGAACACTTCTTCTTGTTAGCGAAGATTTGTTGTTAAACTAGAATCTTCATAACTCGTTGAAGATGAAAAACATGATCTTTCACGGTTCTACTATAGACTAATATGTCATCGAAGAATACTAGCACAAATTTCCGCAGCAAGGGTCTGAAAACTTCATTCATCAAGGATTGAAATGTCGCTGGAGCATTAGATAAGCCAAAAGGCATTACTAAGAATTCATAATGCCCAGCATGAGTCCTAAACGCAGTTTTCTCGATATCAGCCTCCACCATACGTATCAGATGGTAACCAGATCTTAAATCCAGCTTAGAGAAAACCCGAGCACCTTCCAACTCATCCAAAAGCTGATATATAACTGGAATTGGAATATATCCGGTATTGTGGCTCTGTTAACTCTTCTATAATCAACACAAAATGCCACAACATGTCCTTCTTCTTTACTTGCAATATTGGACTAGAGTAAGGGCTTCTGCTATGACGTATCACTCCAGCTTGAAGCATTTGATCAACCAATTTCTCCATAGCTTCCATGTGAGAATGA
This sequence comes from Moricandia arvensis, assembly GCA_905132765.1. Taxonomy (NCBI): domain Eukaryota; kingdom Viridiplantae; phylum Streptophyta; class Magnoliopsida; order Brassicales; family Brassicaceae; genus Moricandia; species Moricandia arvensis. The sequence continues at coordinate 18,110 of CAJHQP010008823.1, forward strand.
GGGTATCGATAAGGCCTCATACAAATTGGTTTGGTACCAGGAAAGAGTTTGATGGAATGTTCATACCCCCGATTCGGAGGTAATTGAGTTGGTTCCACAAAAAATTCCGGAAACTGGTTCAACAGAAGTTGAATACTCGGCGGAATTGTTTCAGTTACTGCCTCCTCTTTTTCTACTGCTTGTAATTCTAAGCACACTGGGACCATGTCAGTCGCTAGCTCCTTAGTTTCAATCGAATGATCCCTTTTTAGAGTACACTTCCTTCCATTAGACCAATATGAAAGTGTCTGATCTTCCCAGTCAACTTCTCATTTACCCAGTTTTCGCAGCCACTAAACACCAAGAATGATGTCCACACTTCCCGGTTCAAGGACAATGAAGTCATTCGTGAGATTAATTGACTGTACTTTCAGTGGAACCTTCTTACAAATCCCCGATCATGTTACTACAATCCAGTCCCGACTTTGATATCCATGATAGAACTATTCTTTTGTTTCAGTTGTGCTTGCCTCACTGTAGTAGCTGATATGAAATTATGCGTAGCACCACTGTCAATCATGACCAAAACCTTAGTCTTCCCAATTGACCCCCACAACCTGGTTGTCTTTGGTGAAGAACTTCCAAAAAATGAATAAAGTGAAAGCTCCATCACCTCAGCCACGACTTCGTTAACGTCTTCTAATGTATCATGAAATTCTTTAGCCTCAAGCTCCATTCCCTTCTCAGTTAACACCACCATCACATGTAATTCTCTGTTCCTGCAGTTATGCGTTTTAGACCACTTCTCCTCGCACGTATAACAGATACCATTACGCTTCTTAGCTGCATACTCTGCTTCAGACAACTTGTAAGGAATCATGTTGGTGTTGTTCTGTCTTTGATTACTCTGCCTTTCGCATTTATTATTCATTTGTCCTATATCCATACTTTGAGTCCTTCCTCTCCAAACGTTTTGATGAACAGCAGCATTCCTAAAGGCAACCCCTTGCCCCTGTCTCACCGGTTTCGTCTCCATGGATTTACCCGAAATTAGTTTGCAAAAATCACTATCTTCCATAGAAATGACAGCAACAATGAAATTCGGTAAACCAAACTGGCTCCTTCATTTTAATCACTTCCTGAAACTCTTCTTCAATCCGTTAAAGAAAATATCCTCCAATTTTCTTCTGACACCTTCACCTGTGTTGCAAGTTCCTGGAACTCTCTCACATACGCCGCAATGGATCCCGTCGGTCTAATACCAAACAGTTTCTTCCCCTTAGTACTATCATAAGATTCAACAAACCTTGCGAGCATTCTCTTCTTGAAATCACCCCAATCAACAAAAGGATGATGCTCCTCTTCATAGTTGTACCAGCTTAGGGCATCAGCCTCTAAGCTTAACGAAATCATCTCCATTATGCCTTGTATCGTATATTGGCCGATGTGAAAAATCTCTCCGCTCTCGCGATCCAAGAATAAGGATGGGAGCCATCAAACACATGCATCTCAACCTTTCGTAACAATCCGTCACGATTATTCAACACAGCACTCGCATACCAATAACCTAGCTGAATATCTTCCGGATTTGTTCCCAGATTTGGCGAGTTTACCTGATCGATATATTGCAAAGCACTGGCGTGATCCTGATACATCGGAACTTTTCCATGGATCATTGATGTTAATTTCTCGATCGACTTCACCACCGATTGTAATGTTGACTCCATCGAATTCAATCGCAGATCTACCGTCTCCAATTTCTTGTTTGTCGTCGTCGAAGCTTCTGATAATACCTTGTAACCTCCTGATAAGAACTTGATCTGATCGTTGATTCCGTAAACCAACGATTCGAGTTCGCCAATCTGAATCGCCGTCTCCTCCGTCATCCTTGTCGACATGTTCGTTCGTCACCGCACCAATTGATAAGAGCAACGATGTATTTTATTGCTATATCAAAGAGAAAAACAGTCTCTAACCGTATAAAGGTCTAGAGCCCATTCCTAAAGAAACAAATCTTCCAGGACCAAGATACAATGTACCAATTGCATAAAAGAACCACTTTACACGCAATCTTCTATTTATAGTAGTAAACACCTCATTGTTAACTAACAACCCTTAACACGTTCTTCTTCACTTCCACGTCATCCTTTCACTTCTCTTCTTCTCCCTTTCTATTCTTTCCTCCTCACGTAACATCTTCGAGGTCTATCAATGTGCTTAGTCCTTTGCTTACTGGAAACCATTTAGCTGATAGGTTAACTTGTCAAAGACGTGAGGTTTTTCATCAGGAGTTTAGATTTTTGTTCTCAGGTGGTTCATGCCGGTTATGTTCTTCGCATATTTCATCATAGATTCTTTATTAGGCTGAGTTATTATCGTCATCACTAAGCCTCCTTCGCATCTTTGTGGCCTCATTGTTGGTTGCCGTGCTGCTGGTTAGAAGGCCTTATAAATCATGTCTGAATATTTCAGATTCTGTTTATTTTTGTTTTGCCTAATGATATGATATTAACGAAACCCAAAACATGGAATATGGGAAATACGCTGTCAATCATAATCCCAGCTGTTTGTAAAGACAAAGGAGGTCCATTTATAGATCCCAAGAATTTCCACAAATATGGAATGGGTTATGTTGCACTCTCCATGGCCGTAAGTATTCTTCTCACTTCTTCAATGTTTTATGGGTGTATTTTTATATATGTATATCATATAGCTATACAATAAGTAAATAATACTTTTTAAAATTATGTATTTCGTTTTCAAAAAGAATTTTAACAATCTTAGTCATAAAAAATAATCCTTTGTGTAGTGCCATCTTCAACCAATCTTGCAGCCGCACAAGAATAATTTTTGTTATATAATATTTTTTATTATATAAAGAAAAGATTATCGATTGATTGTAACTTGCAAGTAAACATATGGTTGGTTGGTTTTTTTCTGTTTGGGATAGAAAAGAGTTGATTTGGCATCTTAGGCTTGACTCTGCTGGAAGAGAAGTCATGGATCGTTTGGAAACAAGGTAGCACAACCATTTCTATAAATTCAAGATTATGACACGCTAAAAGAATCTAAATATTTGTGCTTTTATAGGGATGCATTGCTATAAGCCTATAAGCACTTCAATGCACTAAACAAGATTTTTATTTGTATGTATCCAGTAGCTATTTGTCTTCTGGTGAGAAAGAAGGTAGCAAGATGAGAATGAACGCAGATGTAGCTGAGATTATGAAACATACACAATTCCCAAAAAGTCACCAAGTACTCTAATTGTCGCGCACCCGAAGCAGTTGTTGATCATGAGTATGTTTCCATGAAAATCTAAGCCTTTCTTTCTATACAAGCAAATAAAAACCGCTTAGACACTCTGTTTGGGAATGTGCAGCTGAATGCTTTGGCTTGGTGATTTGAATTATTGAGTTGTTTTAACCTATGAAGATACATGAGTATTACTAGAAGACAGTGATTTTGACACACTTTTTTTTGAGAAAGACCAGGTGTTGTAGTATAAATGATCTTAAAATCTTCAATATTAAGTTTCATTTTTTTTTGCTGTAAACCAACTTCTCTGATCACTGATAACTTCAGCTCAACATGGAAGAGGTCCACAGAGAGTCTTCTCTGGATTTTAAATGGTTCAAATCCTCTTTGTTCCAATCTCCAACCTATAAATTACTCTCAAAACTCAGATGCTTACGGCTGTGAAACCACTCACTAAAAAAACAATATACTTCCGCTTGGGACTATCCAAAACTTCATAAACACATTTCTGTGGTGTATTATGATTCTTAGTAATCTCTAATTTTGAATTGGAATGTTCTCAGGTGGGATCGAATATGTGGAGAGGATAAGGAAGAGAACAACTTTCCTATATTCAGATCACAACCAATGCATTCAATCTTTGCAGTAGAAGTTGATGTGAAGAGTCTCAACAAACTAGATTTGGAAAAGGTTATTCTTGTGCGGCTCAACATTGATTGCACAATTGCACTTTCACAAAGGCATAGTTTTAGACTCAGATTGTTACAATTTTTTTATTAAATTTTTTTTTTATCATTTGAAAAAGTATTATTTCTTCATCGTATATCTTTTTGGCATCAAAATCTTTACATAAGAATATTGGATAAATAAAACTAATAAAATGCAATAGAAAAACATTAAAAGTGAAAGATATATAGTGTTCACAAAAATAAAGAACACCCAACAATCCTTCTATTACTGTTTTAGCCGTTCGACGGTTTATTTAAAGGTAAAAAAAGCTAAAATAATATCTAAACTGTTATACTATAAAATATGTGCGTATAATTTAAACAAACCACTTTTTAAACATAAAATGTAGAATAATTTCTTTTTAAATTATATAATCCAAGAAATAAATTTGAGACAAAAAACTTCTTAAAATCATTTAATTAACAAAAAAAAAATAATCAATACACAAAAAAGAAGAAGAATATTTAAATAATACAAAACGCGAGTAGCACGGTGAAGAATCTAGAAATAGTTCAAGAAATGTAATAGGAAGTAATCATCATAATTTACGTCCCAGGTAACAATATAAAAGACTTGCCCTAAGGAAAAAAATAAATAAAATGGTCAACTAATCATGGCAACTAAAACAGATGTAGTTGGAAAAATTCGTGATGCAAGAAACTAATTATGACAATCCGAAATAGAAACAAAACTCATAGTTGGACTCATTTTAAACAATGTACATGCAAAATACAATATTTACATTGCAAAACATGCATTCAAATTCATTTAAAATTATATTATAGATTAATGATGATGAAACTTACACTATTAGACATGGCGATTAATAACTTTAATTTACAAGGAAACTATTATTCGCCTTATTTTTAATCACACTAAATCATTCAAAGATTTCAAAAGAAGGATAAGAGTCAAGTTCAACATATAAGTTTGTTGTAATCTTTTCATCCACAATTCAGAAGATTATCATCAAGGAAAACACAATTAAGAGCGACTTCTCATCATCTTTTGAATTGTTTATGTATTATGAACTCAGTTTTTTATTTTGGCAAAACTAATAGAAAGATTTCTATTACAAGAATTGCAAGAAAATAAAGCTATGCAACATTCAAACAACAAATACCAGAGAATGTCTCTCCTCTAATATTATATCTTACACACTAGATATTCACACAACAAAATCATTAGTAAAAACTTAAATAGTAATTATCCGCGCATAGTGCGGAAAAACGATCTAGTTATAATAATAAGAGAATATCGGAAAACTCTAGAGCTGATAGAGTCTTTGTTTTTTGCTTCATAAATATTCAACCGCTTTATTCATTAGGGTTTATGCTTATTCTAATACTAAAACTTGCAGAAGCTTCATGAAGCTTTGCGAGGCGATCGTTATGAGATCGTGCTAAGGTGTATCCAGTTTAATTGATTTGCCGATCTAGATATCCTGGTTGTAATCAGATTTGTTACTATCATTGTTTTATCTTAATACAAACATACTATTCAGTTCTTGGTGAGAGTTTGGGTTTACGCTCTTATCAAATTGGTGTGTCATGACGTGGTTAAACTAACCGATGAGTTCTAAGGAAGACGTTAGACATGACGAGGGTAGAGCTACGTGGAACGGTACAACATCTGGGAGAATATTTTCATGTAATCAAAGGAGGTTGGGAACTTTTGACAAATGAATATCAGGTCTCGCAGAATCGCTTTGCAGCAATCAAGACTTGTGTGGATTCGGATGGATACAAATACTAAATAGATCATTGTTTTCTTGATCAACTCTATTATGCAGAAAAGGCTCAAGGAAAGACCATAGCTGGGGTGTCTCCTCCAACTCACATACTCACACAACCTCAACATGTGGGTGATATATGTACCGGAACTCCTCAGGTAGCATCAGCGTTAGCGAATCACGACAGTTTGTTACTGAAGATCGACCTTCGTCTCTTTGATGGGACTCGTCCCTTCTGGTGGATAAATCGCGTTGAACATTTCTTATGGTTGGGAAACTATATGGGTCAAGACAACCTGCAACTGACTTCTATGAGTTTCGAAGGACTGGTGCTGAACTGTTTCAACATTCAGATCCTTTTCGTGATTGGCCTCAGTTCAAACGCAGATTGGTGGATCATTTTAGCGTCAGCTTGGAAGAGGAATCTGGCAAACGTCTCTTTGGTATTAAGCAAACATGCACCATCGCTGAGTAGGTTAATGAGTTTGAAGAGTTTACTTCAATTGTTACCAACGTGGCTGAACAGAATCTGGTAGACATATTTTACAATGGCTTAAACCCGAAATGAAGGAGGTTATCAAGATGAAATAACCACAGGGATTAAGCAACACAAACAGGCTGTTATCAAGATGGAGTCAAGTGCATTTTGTAAGGTGGTGGGTGTAATCTCAAGAATTTGGAACTTGATAGGTTGCCGCAGTTGTGGAGTTTTGGTTCGTGTGTTACACATGGAGAATGATGTGTTACACACACTTCGGAGAATAAAAAGGAAACGTCAAGATGTGATGATGTGGAATATTTCCATATGTTTGGTTGACGAAATATGCTTTAAATAAGCATTATTAGATTACAAATTAGAAGATTTGGTGATTTTAAAATATAGAAAATAATATATTAGATAATAAGAAAAAATTATTTGATATATACCTTGTTTTTTCCTAGAAATAGGTTAGGGTTTTTGCCGTTATAATTCTCACAGAAACACAAAGAATATTTTGGGGTTTCAGAAAGTGAGTGATTTGTAGACTTGATCAACGGGGGTTAGTTCACTCAAGTTGGGAATATTAGGAATCGATCAATGTCGAGTCGTGTAATTCAGATCAAGCAAGTCCATAAGAGATTTATAAATTATTTCTAATAAAAGAGATACATGTTCTTGGAATTACTTTGTGCCTTGTGTTTTTCGCTGAATCTCGATTCTACAATTGGTATCAGAGCGAGACACCTAAACGAAGGAAGGTTCTTCGAACCAAGGTGAGATCTTGAGAAGAGAATATGGAGATT
>CAJHQP010008824.1:0-25080 GCA_905132765.1 Moricandia arvensis
CACCAGAGTCCCGCACTGCTCCCGGCATAGTATAAGTGGGCGAAGTGTTTATTCTTGAAAGTACCGGTGCAGGAATTAAAGCTGAGAGTTGTACAGAAAGCTTTTGTGGTCTTTTTGTCGGAAAACCAGTTCTCTAAGTACATTTGAAATCCAAGAGAGCTCGGCTGCAGTATCAGAAAGCGATCTATACTCTGCTTCAGTTGATGATCGTGAAACAAAGTTTCTTGCCGTTGAGCTGACCATGAATTAGATTAGAACCCAGCATGTACAGAACCCCGATGATCTTCTGACATATGCAGCCTGCCCAATCACTGTCACAGAAAGCCTTTAGCTTCGGAATCAGAGTCGGCATGAAAAGTGTAACCCCATGGTGGACGGTGCCTAACGTAAACACATAACTCGTTGCAACAGATGAAAGTCCGCCATTGTTGGCTTATGCATTCTTTGACAGGTCAGGTTGACAGCAACTGAATGTCGGGGCGCGTCAGAGTAGATACTGAAGTTTGCCCGCTAAGCTCCTGAAATATGTCGGCATTACAAACAACTCTTCTTGATGAGGAACTCTATCAACTGCACGCAGAGGAGTTGGCATTGGAGAGCATCCACAATTACCTACATTCTGAAGCAAAGCGATGTGCATATTTTTCTTGGTTAGGACATACCAGTAGTGTATATTCTGAAAATTGTACTTGATCCCGAAGAAAAATTAAGCGTATATTGACCATATGCTTACATCCGAATGATGTGCCAAGAGATTCGGAGCTTTTGTATCACACTTGATATTTCCAGTCAATATCATATCATCGACATATAGGATAACATAAAGATTGTAGTCGGTACCTTGATTGTAGATGAATAGAGATGGATCTTTGACACTGTCATAAGAACATCCAGTCGTCTACGCAGAATGAAATTAGCAATTTATCAAACCAGGCTCTAGGAGCTTTTGTAGACCATAGATGCTTGTCAGGAGCACAGACATGATAGAGAAACTCGCCTGCTTATCAAACCCAGAGTTGTCGCATGTTTTATTCATTAGACTGTTTCGTGTAGTCTCATGAAAGGATAAGGATCATTGTACCATCGTACATCTAATGCTTGTATCCCATCTGCTAACTGTGGCTAGATGCACCACATTCTCACTATTGTTGTCTGACAACATGATATATGTCTCACGAAAATCTATCACTTCTTCAAATCATGTCATGTCCCTTGGCCCACTTAATCTGCTCGTAGGTCTCAACGTGTCGTCCGGCATAAACAGAATTTTCGTTCTTTGTTAAATGTCCTTTGTCTTGGATAAGGCTGTCATGTCTGTGCTGCGTGACAGAGTATCAACTTCTATCACATCATATAATATCCATTCTGTTTTCATAGCGCCTGCATAGCAGGCTAAGCAGGTTACTACAGTCTGGGGTCCTCTCTGTATGCAGAAACCACCTTTAATGACGTTAACACATATCGCGGGGATTAGTTGTTTTGAATCCCAAATTTGTCCCTCTTTGTAGCATTGTTGTGAGAAGTTGCTCGCAAGTGTGCTGAAGCGTGGTGCTTTATTATATTTTGTTTGTAGCAGCCTGTGGTCGTGCGAAACTTGGCGCGGGGGGAGATGCATGAGGGACAGTGCGATCATCAAAAAATTGAGCATCATATTGTCATGAAGACAGAGTGACTCTGGTTGACGTGACTACTTCGTGTATAGTAGAAGGAGTTTGGTTGGCTATTCGACTTCAATTTGAGAACTTGCTCATATGCCATGCACCCACAGGATCTGTCTGATGATGATCCACGTATAACTCTTCTTCCTGAGATGGCCGGGCCGAAGCAGACAAACCACTCGCGCCAAGTCGCTAATAGAGTGGTTTCGCTTGACGGCGGGTAGCAGAGTCTGATACATGCTCTGAGGTATAGGTGCGAATCTGTTCATCGAATAATACATTTCTGCTTATATATACTCACCTGTAGTGGATGAAGACACCGAACCTTTGCGCTTCTCAGTATATCCCACAAAAACACCACAGCAGACCTCTGGGATTAAACTTATTTGAGCATACGACCGCAATATATAAGGATAGACATGCACAACCAGAGAGGCACCCTAAGAGAGCACGTGTATTGTGCGAGCTCTGCATTCAGTTTTCCAAAAGCACTACTGTCTTTTCATATGAACTCACATAGCAGAAGGGTGGGCGAGGAAAAGTTTGCTGTTAACAATGCTTCTACCCAGTAGTTGTTGTGTGGAAGGTTAGCTTCAAACATCATCGCCAACCTAACTCAGAAAAAGAAGGATGGCGATGTTTCCTCTCGGCCAGGACCGCATTCCTTACTGTCGCGCGTGTATATAACACCGCGTATGCAGGACATGGACAGACGCAGCGGGAAACAATGAATGTAGTCTTTTACCCCTTGCAGCTCGAATCCACAATGACAAGATGAGAGCCGTTTATGAACTGCGTCTGATTTTACCAAAATCACACTCCATCCACTCTGAAAAATCTGTATGTTGGCCGACCACCAGACGTGTGTGCCACGAAGACTTTGGAGTGTGTGAGACACCAGAGAACGACAGTCTGACTTAGTTAACTCGAAACACAACCATGTGTGAATCTGGAGAAAAATTGTCGTCCAAATAAAGAGGACATAAGTATTTAACCTTTGAACAGAAGTAACTGCGCGCAGAGCCCATACATCACAATGAATCCTTTCTAAGGATTTTAGACACTGGTAAACAGACTTCGAAAAAGGTAACCTTGACAGTTTTTCACTAACTGAACAAGACTCACATAGAAACTTGAGTAACTCTTATTCACTGTTGAAATAGCCTTTCTTACTGCAGATGTGTTGAAGAATCTGTTGGAGCCATTCTTGAGGAAATTGTCCTAGTCTTGTGTGTCATGAACTCAGTCACTGGTACTCTGCTGTCGATGAAATAAACGCAAGAAAACTGAGGATTCTCTACTAACTGCACTACAGAATCATCATGTTTGCTCCATCGACATGCAGAAGCTGCTGTGTCTTATTTTGTCCTTAACAAAACACATTATGAGAAGGTGCAAAAATGATTCTCAGAGGCAGTATCATCAGTGAGCTTAGACACATAAGAAGTGACTTATTGATATCCGGACAAACCAGAACTTCTTTGAGAGGTAATGTACCAGAGACGAGACTCGGCATATGATTGTAGAACCAACGTGTGGTATTGGGAAGGAGTAAAATCATCATTACCCACTATTAACTACATCTGAACCTGCAGGATGCCTGAGCAGCATGCAGATTCTGCATGGTAGTGTTATGTGATGTGATGAGTCCTGACGTCGCACATGTCTAGATACCAATCGTTAATGATTTCATTAGTCAGAGTCTCTGTTGTTGCTGCATGACTGCCATGGTTTGAGAGTGTTCTTGTTGTTGAAAGTTTGGAGATCAACAGCTATTGTGTAACACTATAAGCTGAATGACCAAGAACTTTCCACAGATTGCAAGCAGGTTGGTCTGCAAGAGTTCGTCTGAGGATGCGCACCATTGTGCTGCACCAAACTGTTGATAGAAGAGCACCCGTCCTTGTGTGAGTAACCACGGAACCTATGTATCCTCCTCGTGTGTTGTCCCCTTCCACGACCAGAGCTAGTTTCCTCTATCTGCTATAGAACGCCTCATGAGGAACAACTTCAGTGAGACATTGTAAGACTGCACTTTCTCTTCAAAGGCTATCATTGACCATAACATCATCCAAACACAAGGAACATGAATATTCCATAGATTTCTTAATCACAGCGCAAATAGAATTCGATTCTACTCTTCCTAACCCATGAGAACGCCAAATTTTTTTTCACTCCGCGATGGAGCTCCTATAGAGTCGAAGCTGATCACATAGAGATTTGATTTCAGAAGATACACTGACATTGTCTTTGTTTTCCGTGTCATAGTATGTATTCCTTCTTCTGAAGAGCTAACTTTCTGTTTGACATACACCTATTATACTGTTCTGTCCGAGAGAAAACCATACCTCCATTGAGATATATGAAGACCATAGACAGATTTGAGAGCATTTTAGAAAGCGTTCCATAGATCCATGCCATAATTGAGTTGATCTTTCTGATCCATCGCATGAAACTCTGGATTCGCGGCCTCAGCAACTGAGCTCCTTGTCGAACCAAAGTAAATGGTATATGAGCAGGTCGTGGATGGAGCCCGTCAACGTAACAAGAAGCATCTAAGATGAGAGAAATGTTCGAACTGAGCTTCCAGATGAGTAGTTGTCAGTTTATGAGTTTCAAGGTAACCACATGATTTATAATGTGAGATTTGAACCTGATAAGGATCTGCTGCCTTCCATGCTCTGATACCATGAAGGTAAAAACAGAGTAATGAAGGAAGATAGCTTTGCAACTTCTTAAATCTTATTGCTTACCCTTGTATGTCTACAACGAAAGCTTATTTAAAGGACTAGATAAGATATAGATACAAGCCACCTGTATCGCTTAGCAGCTAGCAACGGTCAGAAGATTCTATGATGTTATGCAGCTGTAGCCTCTGCCTTTCACGTACTCTTTGAACAGCTTCCTTGAGCTCGGTTTGTTGCTGAGTGTTCGTTGATTGTTTGTCTTCATTCGGTCTGCCAGATGAGATCCCATGTTGGGCTTCAGTTGATGAAATTGGATTGTTCTTTGTTGCTCTGTTAATAATCATTTCAAAACACGAACTAACAACTCATCTGCCAAAAAACCCACAAAATAATTTTTAAATATAAGAATATTCACCAAAAAAAACACTTCTTTTAATGGATAAAGTGATACATGTGAAAAGTCATAAAAAGAGAGAAACAGAGATTTGTTTGAAGAATGTAGTCCCTTATACTCTATAATCGAAACCCCTCCAAAATCCAACCCTAAACTTTTTCTTTTATCCTAAGTAGCGCAGGTACTTAGAGTCACTCCAGGTAGTTTCTGCTTGCTTATCACTTTTGAGGTATATCTAGGTAAGATTATTGTTGCAGATACAGAAAGGGATGTGCCTATATATAGTAAAATACTTTAGTCAGCTACCGGTCATACTTACACTTCTAACCTAAACCACATAATCTAACCCATATCCTCTCTCATTAAATTCCTTCAGCCTAGCTAGGTCTTATAACATCATCATTACGCATTTTCTGACATGACAAAACAACATTTCTACTAATTTATTTTTAATTAAATTATCATTATCTTTAAAGAACTCGACCTAAAGTCTTCTCTTGTAAGTCACCTTTATCAAATATCTTCAATATTTGCATGATGTACGACGTGGCTCATTACAGTCCGTTAACATAAAATTTTTAAAATAATGCATAAACCTTCCAAATGTTTAAACCCGATTCACTTGCTTTGAACTAGTTTCAGACATAAACAAAACTGTACTATATGCAATTTCAAAATCTATTATCATTCAGTTTACAAAATTATTTCATAAACATAGTCTTCGCTAACCACCATTTATTTCAGCTAACTGATTTAAGAAAAACATTATCAATACCATTTGCAAATCAAAAATTAATATGAGGATTTATAATTGATTATATTGATTTTTTAATCAAAATTGATTTGTTGTTATAGATTTTTTTTCCTGTAAGTTTAGTTTATGTGTTGTTATAATTTACAAGTTCTGTGTTGTTAACTCTCTATCCTACTTTAACGAATTGTTTATAATTTATTTTGATTTCGCACGCTGTTTTGATTTAACAAGATTGGATTATTTTTGTATTTAGCTTTCAACATGATTATACACCTGGCTTTCCTTGGTTAAATGTTTCACTATTACAAATCAATTCTATATTTTAACTTTTTCTTATATACATCTCTGTTTTAAATTTATATAATCGGATTGGAAAGTATTTATGTTTCTTTTCGTCGTTATTCTATTATCTACACCTTAATAATCCACCGCTACACAAAGTCCAATAATTGTTTCAATTATGATCTGATTATGGTACCTTTCATCATTTGTGATTTCTGAGTAATGTTCACTTCGCTCACTTGGGTAGGGGTAAGTATGCATTATAGTGTGGTATGTCAAACACATAAACAATGTTTTAACGTCCAAATAAGTTTAGATTTGATTGTACTAAACATTGATTCCAAGTTTCCCAAATATATAGCCAGTTAGATTTATTGAAATAACATGATTCCAAGTTTTACAAATAATATAGCCAGTTATATGTCATATCATCAACATTTGTCTATTCTGAGTACATTACCTTCTTTTTTCCCTTACTATTATGTTATGTCACTGTTGAGAAGATTTTTTATATTTCCAATCGCACCATATCACCGTCCTTAACACGAAAGTAGATATTTTTTTATTACATCCTCGGAACTAAGATAATCCAGCCACACCCCACAACATGATTGTATCATACATGCTCTCACTTTAGTACACTACCATCGGTGACACCCTCCATTCTACATACACCTTCATTCATCGAGGTTCTAACTTTCAATATTTACATACTCTCACCTTATATTGCCATTTTGCAAGTTGCTCAGTTATGACCTGAACACTTGCGATCAACTACACAATGTACGTTTTCTCGGACCCTTCGTCTGCATTTTAAAATGAATGCAAGTATTATATGCGTCAATTTAATCAAAACTACATTTTAAAACATACCTGGAATTTTCCTATGGATAAAATCCAGTTTTTACGAGGTCTACCCGGTGGCCTCTACTTGCAGGCGATTTATGCCATGTTGGACGACAGAATCGTCACTCGAAATGATTTCCACACTCTCATTGCTCAACTACGGGTGATATTATAAAAGATCTGAAATTGTCTACATATTTCTTGCTCCCCTTTAACAAATTGCGTCTCTTAAACATATATATACAAAACCCTAAAACTATTAAGGAAATTTACAATCTTAGTCCATAACTATTGCATAATTACAATATATCTTAATACCCCCCCTCAAGTTGGAGCATGGAGATCTCGAATGCCCAACTTGGGCAAGATCGCTTGAAAAGGACGTCCTCCAAGCGCTTTCGTAAAGACATCTGCCAATGATCCCTTGTTGTCACATGATTCGTGCGTTTAAATCCATGCTTTGTATATCATCCTGGTGAAATGACATCTAACTCCACATGTTTTGTCCTCTCATGAAACACAAGATTAGCCTGCAATATGAAGAGCAAGACTCTACTATCACAATACATATCCATAGCACCCGAGTGTGCAATACCCATAGATGATAACACACCCTTAATCCACTTCAGTTCCTTCAGTGCAGCAACCATAGCTCTATATTCTGCTTCAGCTGACGAAAGAGCCACCACATCCTGCTTCTTTGACTTCCAAGACACATGAGAGGATCCCAATTGTACCAACCACCATTCACATACCTTCTAGTAATAGGACAATCCAGCCCAATCAGAGTCCACACCACCGATGTGAGATGAAAATTGCAATCAGCTTTTAATAAAATCCCCATTCCAGGACAACCTTTCAAATAACGAACAACTCGCAGTGCAGTTAACCAGTGATCCTCTCTTGTTTTTGCATAAATTGAGATAAAATGAACAGAATATGCAATATCAGGCCTAGTCGCATCCAAATAAATTAATCTCCAACCAATCTTCGATACTTCTCTGGATCATCAAGCACCTTCTCTTCAGACCGTCCCAACTGATGGTTCGGTTCTATAGGAAACTCCACTGGTTTACCACCCAACAATTTCCAACATCAGAAATAATATCAAGCAATATTTCCTTTGGATAAATAAATACCTTTCTTTGCTGCGTGCAACTTCTATTCCCAAGAAATACTTAAGTTTTCCCCAAATCCTTCATATGAAAACAACTACTCAAATACTGAACTCTTGAATAGCTTCTGATGAATATCACCAAGATCATCAACATATACCAGAACATGCAACTGAACTTTAGCATTCACCATTGAAAAGAGTGAATAATCTAACTTATTCTGTGCAAAACCAAAACTTCAAAAGGCTTCTGAAAGCTTGCAAACCAACATCTCGGAGCTTGTTTCAAACCATACAAAGATTTGCTGCAACCTGCATACCATTCCCTTACAGAAGCATTGAACCCCTGAGTAGCCTCATATACACTTCTTCCTTCAAGTCTCCATGAAGAAATGCATTGTGTACATCCATCTGATGAAGTTTCCCATTCTTTCCTGCAGCAACCTGAAGAAACCAATCTAATTGTACTCATTTTACCACAGCAAACGTTCTTTGTAATCAACTCCTCCTTCTTGTCGATTACCACAAGCAACAAGTCAAGCCTTATACCTTTCAATCGATCCATCTGCATTATACTTTATTGTGAATATCCACTTGCATTCAATCACTCGCTTGCCATAAGGTAAAAATCAGTTGACCATGTCTTATTTTTCTCTAGGGCCTCGATCTCAACTTGCATTGCTTCTCGCCATCTTGGACATTTCATTGCTTCAGCAAATGTCTTTGGCACAGTCCTTGCAGTGACACTAGCCAAAAAACATCTATGTGACTCAGAAAATCTATCACAATTCACAAAGTTCTCAATTCCATATTTGAACTGCCATCTGATTCATCGTATATAAAGACATAGGAGCAGGAACCACTATGTTAACCACATAATCACGTAACCTGACATAAGCTTCTTCTTTCTCATACCTCGTCCTAACATTGTATCTGATGCATCAGTCTCCACATGTGTTTCTCTTGTAGGTTCAGATTCTGTTTCTGTCTCCCCATGGGTCACAACTACTTGCTCTGTTTCATTCTCAGTCGCTTCCTCTGACACAGTTATTGGTTGAATTCACATCATCTGCAACAACTCTTGTGACTTCTTCAGACATTATATCACCCACTGTGTCACTTAATCCAACAGCTTCTTCAACTCTCCTCTCAAAATCTAGACTCATCCATAAAATGAGAAAGATGATTTAATCCATCATGTATAGACCTGTTTGTTTCTCTATGAGCTTCAAAGAAAGAAAATTTATCTTCGATAAAAGATACATCTCGAGAGACAATTCTTCTCTAGTTTCCAAATCCAACATTGTCCACCCTTTCTTCGCATAAGGGTAACCAATAAAACACACTTTCTACTTCGACTAGCAAACTTATCTCCATGACGATTCTGATGTGAGTGTATGCAGACATACAACAATTCGTATATCACTATATGTATGAGCCTTACAAACAAAATCTCATAAGAGCTTCTCCCTTGTGTATCTCACACGAGTGTCATGTTGATTAAATGTGATGCACCCAACACACAGTGACCCCAAAACTCTATAGGCAAACTCGCTTGAAATCTCAAAGCTCGTGCCGACATTCAGTATATGCCTATGTATTCCTCACAACTCTTCCATTGTTGGGGTGTACCCACACACGATGTCTGGTGAATCACTCCTCTCTATAAAAGTATCTCTCATCCTCAAGAACTCACTACCATTATCACTGTCGTACTATCTTCACTGCTTATTAAATTGTCTCTGAACTAAAGCAAGAGAAATCCATTATAGATCTTTCAACTCGAGTCTTGTCCACAAGAGAACACCCAAACAAGCTCTAGAATAATCATCCACAACGTAAGGAAGTAAGAAAAACCATTCAAGCTAGGTGTCCGATACGGTCCCCATAAATCACAATGTATCATCTCAAGCACTCTTTACTTTTGCTCGAACTCAGCGGAAACTCACTTCGACATTGCTTTGATTTGAAGCATATGTCACACCCGATACTCCATTACTTCCACTATCAACACCAGGTAACTTTCTAATTACCTTTTCAGAGGCATGTCCCATCCTCTTATGCCAAACTTCTAAAGATTCTCCACTTAACCTCTTTCTGACACTCGAATATATGATTTGATCCTTGAAGAAAATACAATCCTTCTCTCTTTCGCCAGTTCCAATTACATCTGCACACCAACATCATATAGAAGACATCCTGTCTTCGAAAATAATACACAAAACTCAACTCATCAACACAACATGTGACACAGAGATAAGACTACACTTTAAATCTTCACAAAAAAGAACTCGTGTCACCTCAAGCTTCTCTGTCAAACAACATTTCCCTTCTCTATCAGCAACTACACTCTTCCCATTAGGTAATCCAACCAATCACGGTGAGACTCTATGGACATCAACAAGAGAACTCAACATACCTGTCATATGATGTGAAGCTCCACTATCAATTATCCACTTATCCATGAACCTTTTTCACTGGAAAAATTAGCTGACTCTGATTTTAAACAAGGATCACTCAAAATATGTTCTCATTGCTCTTTCTTCAAATCGTTTTGGCATGGGAATTAATTTGCATTGTAACTTTGTGCGACACAACCGGTGTGTGTGCCACTGAACTCCCCTTGTCTCAGTGAAGCGCCTTCCGCAACTTCTTCAACAACACCTCTAAGATTGCTTTCCGCAAATCTATTCTTATCAAAAATTTTCTCTTCCATCATCCATAACCAAACAAACACTCAACAGACCCAAACAATCTCGAGATCGATTCACAGATCTCAAAATCAACAAATCCAAAATCGTGAACAGTAACCGGTAAACAGTAACCAGTGAAAAGTAACCTATGAACAGTAACCAATGAACAGTAACGCCCATGAACAGTAAATGCTGTGAACAGTAACGCTGTGAACAGTGCTGTCGTGAACAGTAACCGAAGTCAATAATCGCTTTCCGCGAACAATGAACAAGAAATTCAACCTGGCTATGATACCATAAAAGATCTGAAATTTGTCTGTATTATTTCTTACTCCCTTTACAAATTGGTCTCTAAACTATATATACAAAACCCTAAAACTATTAAAGAATATTTACAATCTTAGTGTATAACTATTGTATAATTACAATATATCTTAATATATTATTTTGGTGTATGATGTCTTGTATGTTCAGAAACTATAACTTTCAGAAACCAAGGAATCAACTTGCACCTTGTACCTCGTGGCAGCCGCAATGGCATGTGTGCAAGGTATCATTAACGCAGTGAAATTCATAGCACGTACAGGTCTTGTCTTTCTGATTGACATGGAAAGTGTCGCCTTCATTGCCTCTCACTTCATACTGACCATCTATGATTACGCTCACTCTAAATACTCCATTCCGTTCAAAATTTGATGTGACTATCTCTTGGACCCCATGTGTCAAAATATTAGTTCCTTGCGCCTCAATCTCACTTCTTGTGGAAAACTAGCTCATAAGATTAGCTCGAATGTACTTTATGAGGAATAGTATTGGGTATTTGCGGCCTCATGCAACACCGAGTTCCATGTCTCAGCAACATTACTTGTCATAATGTTGTATCAATTTCTCTGAAGTGTTCAAATCCTATCCCGATGAGATAGTCGGCACAAGATCCATTCACTCTCTAATTTCATTGAAGGTTGTGTAAAATTCGGAAAACCTATATGCCCAACAGATTTGCCTACTAGGTATCCCAAATGATTGTCCTTGAAGTAGGTTCTTACATTTCGCTTCAGGTATAGTATGCATGCGCAATGTCGACCCTTCGGATAAACCTACACGCCAATAAAATTATGTTAGAATATATTTGATTACTTCATGAATAGCCAATTTTACTAATTAAAATGTTCATTAATTAACTATGTCTGGTTCATTGTTATTGATACATCTTGACTTCCATTATATTTCCGGATATATTTAATTTCTTGATGTTATATATAAATGGGAATCATATATATTTCATCACATTTGCCATTCCATAGTATATAGATGGATGCCTGTCTGAAACAAACACCACGTCTTCGCTATTTGGTATGAAATGAGTAAGTTTCTGGAAAAACCATTACCAAGCCTTATCATTTTCTCCATCAACCACCGCAACAACCAAAGAGAATACTTGATAATTTCCATCTTGCGCTGAAGCAGTGAGCAAGCACCCCGCATACTTCCCCCTCAAGTGCGTTACCATCCACTATAACAACCTTTCTCATTGATTGTATCCTTCAATGCTTCAGATAAAGCCATGAACATATACTGTCAGTATATTCCGTATACTCCGTATGCACCTATGACCAATGATGTCAGTATATTCCCTATGCATGTCTGTAATACTTTCAAGATTTGCATGAACCAGTTATCCAAGTAAGATGGAAAGAGATTATAAGATGCCTCCACAAGAACCCTTTTGCGTTGTCCAAAGCTACTTCTCTTGACCTCCATGCTTTCTAGTAGGAAATGTGTACGTCGTGATCTCCTTGCATTACCTGCACTATATCATTTGGACCTGGTCCCCCTCCTCTTCTAGCAAACCTTGCCTTCATCATTCCCTCAACCACTGTAAGTGTCGCTTGCAATTGGTATCTAGAGCAGTCATTAAAAGAACACGAATGATGCAGTTCCACAGTCCTAACTTCATATAACTTTGTATTCTTAAAAATGACTGCATACACTCTTCACTTACAGGTCCTTTAAAACCATCTGAGGATCATTCCCCCAGGTGCCGATCGACTGTTTCGAAATCTGAATTTTTTTAGTATGGCATACATCGCCATATGTTGCTTTAAGTTTTCTCGATTTTGAAGATCATTCCAATGTATATAACATCAGGGTTATGATTGTTATTTCATGCATGTGGAATTGTAATAATTATAGTTAGTTACCTTGTTAATTACATCGTTGCTACAATAAAATACTTATTATAGCGTTGTCAGTAAGAAGGAATTATTTTGCAGCGATGAATCTATATCTATAATAACAAACTAGACTTAAAATACTGCAAACTCACCCATTGGATCCATGAATTTCATACGATTCGTCACAACGACGTGGTAACCTCTTTTGTCCTAGGTACACTCCATGACAAAGAACCAAATCGAACAAAAACTTTCTCCAAACAAATCTTTTATCTGCTACTTTGCTCGATTAGAACCACTTACTGGGATGTCTAGGCTATTGCAGCGAATCCAAGTTCAAGATGACTACTGAATATGTTACTTCAGGTTGTCAAAATCCTTCTGGCGCCTTAAGCATATCTTTGAATTCTCTGATCATCAGAATGTCCTTTATACTATGCTTCTTTTTATCTTTTATGTTCACAATACTCAATATTATGGAATACTCCTCTTCATCTTTTCCCAAAATGTTTTTCACTCTCCAAGCCTAGAATGATCGACGCTTCAACACTTGGTAGAATACCATTGTAGGACAATGGTGACTAGTATTCTCCCAAGAACTTCTTTCTTCTACTACATCCTAATTGAGCTCGAAAACTAGATAGCCAATCTCACTCTCGATAGAAACATACCGCTCTAATGGAAGTACTAAGGTATGGGAATGGCATACGAAGGCATACCTAATGGCATCCAATACTTCCACAAATAAGAACGGTATACTTGAATTCACTAAAGTGAATCCTCCCTAAAACTATGAAACTACTCGGGAACTACGACTATGTGTTGTTCCCGAATCAAATACAATATGGGCGGAAAATTCCTTCCATAGAAAAGGTCTCTTACGACACCTTGATCAAACTTCCGCTTATTTATTTAATAACACAACAAACAATAAAATAAGAAGCAAACCTGTGACTGGACCTTTTAAGCACTATGTATGGATGGTATGAACTGCCTAAACAAGAATTCTTGAACAGAGAACAACAAGAGCTATTACTCACTACATCAAAAAAAATCAGAAGTTTTGACGGTTCAAGAAATTCTAAAGTGTAGGCTCTACACAAATAGCCTAACACTTGGGTCGGACTAATGGTAGGGAAACTTGAACAAGTTCAACAACTGGTACCCTAGGTATAGGTAAAAGGCATCAGGTAACTTCATGGGAAAGGGTAGAATAACATCCTTACCCTTCAGAGAGACGGCCAAAGTGGGGATGACCTAAGCGATCTAGGACTCCTTACACTTTAAGAATCACTACCCTATTGTCCTGGCTGAAACTGACCTTCGATATGAACCTGCTAGCCATTAGACTGTCTAAATGGCACGAAGAATCTTCCTTGGCAGTAACAACTCTCTTAACATACACATAATACTATATTTTCTCCTCAAAGCACTTAGGCACTACAATCTTTAGTTACTCCAATGGTTGGGATTAAGTCCCGAAAGAACGTCCTTATGATCTTTGGCTCATCCTCCAATCCATAATGGATGAATCAGATTCACTCGACCTCAACCTTCTGGCGGGAAACATCTCACTGTGCTAAATCCATAAGTGGAATCTCTAATCGGTCTCATTCTTTGGGTAGAAAACACTCCATCTTGAACTCTTAAAATAAATCTGTCTAACTTGGACTAACATTCCTTAAATGATGCTTGACGCTTAACGACCAACTCGTTGCATCCTTCTTGATGTTGTATGCTTCCATATCCTTCTTCTAATCCTCGAAACAATGGGCTACGTCTGTCGTCTGCCTCCAATGTTGCATTCAAAATTTTCCTCAATCCAAAGTGTAAGTCGAACGATTTAATCATTCCTCGATACTTTGTGCTCCCAACTTCTTTATCCTCTTTAGAAATGTCAAGATGTATTGTTGCAATGGAATGGTGCTGGTGCGTCCTTCGTCTTGTAATACAGTCGAACTATCTCCGCCACCAACGGTAAGATTGAAACACTTTCTGAATCAATCAGGCTTGTATGGCTCCATTTCTGGGTACGTCTGATCATAAGATGGATAGACTTGAGCATAAGTAAGAATAAGTGCATCTGAGTGTTCATATGCAGTCGATCTCTTTGAATTGGATCATTACGAACAACGTTCACTTTGACATCCATAACACATAGATCCATTTATTTGTTCGATGTGTCGAATATGTCTCCTATATCTCCAAGTAAGAAGATATCAAAATCGGTAAGTGAACTCCACCCCGTCGAGCTTATCTTGGTGCCATCTGCTATGAAAGTTAAAGATAAGGTAACTACCCATGACTATATATCCTAAGATGAAGGAACCAGCCAACATATCTAGTTATCCTTGGCGACTCATTTTGACTTGAAATTATTTTGAAACAAGTCCCCTTTAGCACTGTATAACCATGCTCTGATACCACATGTTTGACATCCCCAATCATAAATGACCGGAAATGACACGGTCGATGCTCCCCGAAAGCTGATCCAAGGTTCCTAGAATACTTCCGAGCTCCCTTAAGACTAGCAATCAGAAACACCAACGTTCCTATTGGAGCATCGCACGAGGCTTTTCAGTCGACGAGTAAATACTCAATAGTTGGTTCGTCTGAACAAGGACTAATATCATATGGATCTTTATAAATTATTATTTATTCATTAAAAAGCAGCTTACACAAATGTTATAGATTAAACTCGAGGTTTTCGGAAAACAATATTTATACATAAGATTGATTAAAGCTACTTTGCAAGGATAATAAAACTACTGGCTGGCTAATGTTGTTCATTTTCGTCCTAAACTAAGGTCTCGCCGCCTACTGGTTACCTGCATCACATATGAGTTATGAGTAAGTAGTTTACTCAGTGAGTCTAATCCCACACCCCAAAACCGAACAATAAAATCCCGAGAAGTCGACAACATTTGAATGCAGAGGAAATATTATTCCTTATTTATTGTATATATATAAGGCAAATCTCTTATCGATGTGAAGCTTATCTAAACATCACCTCCAGCGATACCCTCCATTCACTCAAACTTTATATATATATATATGCGCTAAACCAACCACCAAGGCTAGCCGAGCCCAGCGGGAAAATAAAATATAGGCAATCATCTCTATCAGATATTCCAAGATCGGACATCTAATGCTGCATGCAGTTACACAGCCTCCAGGGTGCGACCCCATCATCATGTCTTCATGACCTTGTTTCATTCGCAGGACCAAATCACGGTAATGTGGAGACTTTAGGGAGAGTGATATGATCAAGACTTCACATGATTCATTTTCATTACTTAATAATTAACATATATATATATATATATATATATATATATATATATATATATATATATATATATATATCAGTACTTGAGAACAACTACTGAGGCTCGGGAAAACCTCAAAAAATTATTCTTAGTACTTCTTTAGTGTTTACACAAGGCAAACACTTCATAATTAAATATAGATCAAGAGACAATACTTAATCAATCAACCATATTTAGTACGCAATCATACTATACTCATTCATAACTTATTCATCGTATATCTAGACTCACCTTTGATTATACGAGATTGGCTAAGTAAGACTAGACTCGAGCTCAAGCTAATCACACTCCACTTCACTTCTGATTTCAGAACGTCCACAAGGAAGGATCTGGTTGACCGGGAAATCGGCCAATTCATACATCAAGAGAGAGCCGCGGTCCTGATCAATACATTATACTCGGACCATGTGCTAAAACATACATCAACATTTAATTTATTCAAATTTCATATATGAACAACAAAATTTAGGTTTATCCATATTTGATCATGTCTCCATTAATCAAATGATAACTGCGCTTATGTGAAATTAACGGATTGCTTACATGTCTATTAAAGATTAACACGTGGTGTTTTGTTTAAAATAATAAAATCACATACAATAAAGAGTTAATACAAACGACAACAACGGATGTCAGTGTGGTCTAGTTGTTGTGTTTCGGTTTTCTATCAAGTGGATCTGGGTTTGATAAAGATATGGTTCATGTTCTCTTTATTTAGGGAATGCTATTTTCATAATTATATCATCTTCTTCATCTGAAAATTCTTTCCCAATCCAACCACCCCATGAGTTTTGGAAGTCATCAAATGTTTCGAGAACACAAAGTTCTGTCTCATCAGAGGAAGACCAGTCTCCAAAGCTGGCTGCTTTGCGTCATAAGCGAAGTTAAATCAAGAACACATCTCTTATTTTCTTCTAAAAAATCAAGCTTTGAATCCAAAATCAAATTAAAACAAACAAAGCAGAGGTCAAATAAAAATCAGATATTAAATCCAGAAACTGAGCAAACAATGAAAAAAAAGAGGAGGAACTGGAACAATTCTCCAAAAAAATGAAGATTTTGTGGAAAAAATCAATTGCGGCCGGATTGTGTAGTTGCAGAAAAACCTAATAAATTTTAGATTTTAGATGAAGAAGATGATATAATTACGAAAATGACATTCATTAAAAAAATGTTAAAAATAAGAGAACATTTAGCTGGGCTTGAATCGAACCCAGATCCACTTGAATTGAAACAAATCAATACCACTAGACAACGCACATTCATCATTTTTTCTACATTAACAATGTATTATAATACTTTGATTATTTAAACAGAAAGCCACATGTTAATCTCTGGTAGACATGTAAACAATCTGTTACTATTTGACTAACGGTATCACAGTCAAAGTATGGGTCTAAATATTGTTGTTCATGTATGAAATTTGAATATATTAAATATTGGTATATGTTTTAGCACATGATCTAAGTGTATGTACTAATCGAGACCGCAATCCTTTGTTGATGTATGAATTAGCCGATTTCCCTTTGTTTAATCTCACCACTAACCTCGACCACTAACCTAAAACAAAGCAGTTCAGTACACAAGATCATTAATCCAATAGTTCGGTTTGAAAGAAGAAACTTAAATCAGATCTTATCAGATCGGTTCAGGAAAAAGCTTTAGCAGTTCAGATCAACTCAGACTAGACCAGGATATGGCAAGTTCAGACCATAGACAGCTCGGCTCAGATCCATTCAGGACAAGACCAAATCAGTTCGGTTTAACTTAGACAGTTTCATAAATTCAGCTACAATTTTTATGCGACAGATTTAATCATAAACCAAGCATGACTGATCCGTAAATGAACTTAGACAACTGATATTGACAGGTTAATCAACCCACAGCACTCGTTTTTAATCAAACTGAACTGAAACAAGAGACTGAAGCTTATTGAAATTAACAAACGGTGTAGATGGTCTCGGCGTTTCTTGAAGGTTAATACACAGCTGACAACAAAACAGAGAGGTAAGGTTCGGTTCAAACTCAGACAGAATATAGCATGGCTTAGGTTTTATTGCAGACATGAAGCTTCCATAAAACATTTTTGATTAAACTGATCCAAACAAAGTGATTTAAGGTCTTACCGGTTCAATACTTGAGACTGATAAGTTGTGAAGTGATCTCATGAATCTTCTGTACCATCTAATAATTATTCCATACACCACAGTCACTGATTCAAGGCATAAGAAGGTTGGAAATGGTCGTCCATGCTCATGTGTTAAATCTCTGATTTTCCTGAATGTTTCTCATAGTTTTTCTCTAATTTTTCTCTCAAATTCTCACTGATTTTTCTTTGTTTTTCTTACAGGTTATGGACGACCAGTAGGAGAAGAAGGTGTTTTATAGCATAGCAAGTTGCTTCAGCTGAGTTTTTTCTATATACACAAATCAAAACAGTTAGCTGACATGTGGTGAGCTGATTCAGCATTTCCAGCATTATGTTGCTTACCTTTCCCTCCCATAAAGAAAGCTGCAAGCAGCTTGTGACAATCATGTGTCATTTACTACAGAAGCAAGCAAGCATGAAGGTGCATGCCATGTGACTTGGTTACTGGTCAAACAGCTGAAAAGGTGAAGTTACATGACGTCAGAAGTATTTAGAAAGCTGCTCGATAATTCAGAACATTTTTTCGACCAAATATTTCTTGTCCTTCGGCTCACGTCTTGCTCTCAGAAAATCTCGTTGAGCTTAAATAAAATTTGACCAAAATAATTAAAAATTGACCAGAATTATCAAGGAAAGTATTTCGACCGCATGACATTAACGTTGAGACATTAATTCATCGGTTGATTTTATTTTAAAATCTGGTCGACTAACTCCGAACTGGTCGAGTGGAAATTTTCGTCGACCGAAAAATCATTGGCTCGTGAGGGTTATTACAGAGAGAGAGGATCAAACAGATTTGAGGGTTTTCTCGAAATGGTATGAAACCAAAGAGGTGGAGATTTGTGGCTTTGGTCTTTCAAGCTTCAAGAGTTTAGGAGTTGGGCCTTCCGAATGGGCCGAATCATTTACGAACTGAAGAAGCTCTTGATCAAGATGATCTTCACATAATTCAAGCCCAACATCGTTTGTTGTGTCTGGAAGGTCGTTATAATGTCTAAAGACTTCATCATCTTGTCCATGAAGAAAAACTAAAAATAGAAGAGTGAGAAAAACGATTTAAAGTAGAGAGAGATTCAAAGAGAAAGAGGTCTACCTTGTGCAATCGATTGGAGACTGGAGTAGAAGCTGCTCCGGTGACATCGCAGAGAAGGATCCGATTACCGGTGGTGTATTCTCCGGTGTGTTAAGGTCGAGTTTGTATAAACATTACCAAAACTCTATATTGAATCTAGTGGATCGTTGAGGGTGTAGTTCCCTCCCCGGACAGTAGAAAACGAAGTCTGGGTGAACAAATCTTGTGTGTTCTCTTGACTACATTTTTCAATCTCGCAAACAAAGTAAACAAACACGGATTAGCAATAGAATCTTGATCGATAGCAAGCTAGTAATCTAGCAAAGCAATCAACAACATCTATTAGAGCTTAACATTTTGCTTCAAGAGGTGAAACGGAAGTACCCAAACTAGCCATCGCCCAATATCTTACCACTCCATAACTATCTCTGATAACCCAACCTGCAGAAATCTGGAAAGATTGTGCATTGTAGGCTGCAACGAAGGTGATTGCCAACGGCGTTGCCGGATAGAGCATCTCTGAATTTGTGGTCCATTTTTCTTAGTCTTCTCTAGCCAATCTCCGTATTTTGTTGTAACATAATTTCCATCGATTTGTGGAGAAAAACTAACACTTAATCAAAATCTCATCTCTCTCTCTCAAAACCACAAAGGCTTTTAGCCGTAATCTCTGTCGCCGACTCCATTTCTCTGCATGTTCATATATTAGAGTTTCTATGCTTCTATTTCGTTCCAAACTTCGATTTTTCTCTTCAATACGAGTATTTCTTTGGTTTGTTTCCTTAAGTTGATTTTAGTTTTGTCTTACGTTTTGAAAGTTGTCAATTATGTCTCCTTATGGTTTCTACTCTGTTTGTCTTGAAACAGCTCACCAAATGTGTTTTTCCGTTTACTATGTTGGCCTTTTTGTAACCGGTTTCATCTTTGTTCATCTTGCTATATTTAGGGTTTATGTTTATCTTGGTCTAACTCACCAAGTACTGCTTTGGTTTGTTTTAACACACCGATTGTTATCGGTTTTGTCTCTGTTCGTCTTGCTATATTTATGGTTTTTGTTCGTCTTGGTCTAACTCACCAAGTATTGCTTTGGTTTGATTTTTAATCACTGATTGTTACCGCTTTTGTCTCTGTTCATCATGCTGTATTTATTTTTTATGTTCGTCTTGGTCTAACTCACCAAGTATTGCTTTGGTTTGGTTTTTTTAACTCACCGATTGTTATCGATTTTGTCTCTGTTCATCTTGCTATATTTAAGGTTTATGTTCGTCTTGATCTAACTCACCAAGTATTGCTTTGGTTTGATTTGTTTTAACTCACCGACTGTTACCGGTTTTTGTCTATGTTCGTCTTGCTATAATTATGGTTTATGTTGGTCTTGGTCTAACTCACTGATTATTGCTTTGGTATGATTTGTGTCAACTCACTGATTGTTACCTGTTTCGTATCTATTCGCCTTGCTATATTTAGGGTTTATGTTTATCTTATCTAACTCATCAAGTATTGGTTTGGTTTCTTTTAACTCACCGACTGATATCGGTTTTGTTTCTGTTCATCTTGCTATATTTATGGTTTATGTTCGTCTTAGTCTAACTCACCAAGTATTGCTTTGGTTTGATTTGTTTAACTCACCGGCTGTTACCGGTTTTTGTCTATGTTCGTCTTGCTATAATTATGGTTATGTTGGTCTTGGTCTAACTCACTGATTATTGCTTTGGTTTGATTTGTTTCAACTCACTAATTGTTACCGGTTTTTGTCTCTATTCGCCTTGCTATATTTAGGGTTTATGTTTATCTTTATCTAACTCATCAAGTATTGCTTTGGTTTGTTTTAACTCACCGACTGTTATCGTTTTGTCTCTGTTTGTCTTGCTATATTTATGGTTTATGTTCGGCTTGGTCTAACTCACCAAGTATTGCTTTGGTTTGATTTGTTTAACTCACCGGCTGTTACCGGTTTTGTCTATGTTCGTCTTGCTACATAATGGTTGATGTTCGTCTTGGTCTAACTCACTGATTATTGCTTTGG
The DNA here is from genome assembly GCA_905132765.1 of Moricandia arvensis. NCBI lineage: Eukaryota > Viridiplantae > Streptophyta > Magnoliopsida > Brassicales > Brassicaceae > Moricandia > Moricandia arvensis. The sequence goes on from CAJHQP010008824.1 coordinate 21,179, forward strand.
TTTGATTTGTTTCAACTCACTGATTGTTACCGTTTCGTCTCTATTCGCCTTGCTATATTTAGGGTTTATGTTTATCTTTATCTAACTCATCAAGTATTGCTTGGTTTGGTTTGTTTTAACTCACAGACTGTTATCGGTTTTTGTCTCTGTTCGTCTTGCTATATTTATGGCTTATGTTCGTCTTGGTCTAACTCACCAAGTATTGCTTTGGTTTTATTTGTTTTAACTCACTGATTGTTACCGGTTTTGTCTTTGTTCGTCTTGCTATAATTATGGTTTATGTTCGTCTTGGTCTAACTCACCAATTATTTCTTTGGTTTGAATTGTTTTAACTCACTGATTGTTATCGGTTTTGGCTTTGTTCGTCTTGCTATAATTATGGTTATGTTCGTCTTGGTCTAACTCACCAAGTATTGCTTTGGTTTTATTTTTTTAACTCTCTGATTGTTTCCGGTTTTGTCTCGGTTCATCTTGCTATATTTATGTTTAAGTTCTTCTTGGTCTAACCCACCAAGTATTACTTTGGTTTGGTTTGTTTTAACTCACAGACTGTTATCGGTTTTGTCTCTGTTCGTCTTGCTATATATATGGCTTATGTTCATCTTGGTCTAACTCACCAAGTATTGCTTTGGTTTTATTTGTTTTAACTCACTGATTGTTACCGGTTTGTCATTGTTCGTCTTGCTATAATTATGGTTTATGTTCGTCTTGGTCTAACTCACCCAATTATTTCTTTGGTTTGATTTGTTTTAACTTACTGATTGTTATCGGTTTTGTCTTTGTTCGTCTTGCTATAATTATGGTTTTTGTTCGTCTTGGTCTAACTCACCAAGTATTGCTTTGGTTTTATTTTTTTAACTCTCTGATGTTTCCGGTTTTGTCTCGGTTCATCTTGCTATATTTATGGTTTAAGTTCTTCTTGGTGTAACCCACCAAGTATTACTTTGGTTTGATTTGTTTTAACTCACTGATTGTTATCGCTTTTGTCTCTGTTCATATTGCTATATTTTATGGTTTATGTTCGTCTTGGTCTAACTCACCAAGTATTGCTTTGGTTTGATTTGTTTTAACTCACTGATTGTTACCGGTTTATCTTTGTGCGTCTTGCTAAATTTTGTGGTTTATGTTCGTCTTGGTATAACTCACAAAGTATTGCTTTGGTTTGATTGTTTTAACTTACTGATTGTTACTGGTTTTATCACTGTTCGTTTGCTATATTTATGGTTTATGTTTCTCTGGTCTAACTCACCAAGTATTGCTTTGGTTTGATTTGTTTTAATTCACGATTGTTACCGGTTTTGTCTCTGTTTGTCTTGTTATAATTATGGTTTATGTTCGTTTTGATCTAATTCACTGAGTATTGCTTTGGGTTTATTTGTTTTAATTCACCGACTGTTACCGGGCTTGTATCTCTATTCGTCTTCACAAAAAAGTAAAAGGAAGATATCTGTTTCACAATAGAGTAGCAAAGTAAACATATACTGAGACATTACTACTGAGGAAAATAGAGGAAATGAGTACATAAGATTCAATATAACGTAAAAAAAAAAGATTCAATATAACGTGTATTTATTCTCAGGGCAAATGTCCCCTCTGCTCGATAATAATACCTCGATGCTCCACGTCAACAAACGTAGCAATTACTCTTTAGAGTTGGCTTAGTCATGGTGACATGAGAGTTCTCGACCACTTATTTCACTCTTGTCATTTCCTCTCACTTACTTTACCGTATCATTTTGCACCGTTCAAAATATCCTCAAGTAATCTTTTTTTATTTGTATTCGATTCATTAAGGAGACTTATAAGAAGTTGACTTAAGACTTTTGAATTGGCTTATATAATCATAAACTCATATGCATAGCTTGATATCTCAGAAAGCAATATCTTTGCCTTGGCACAGTAAGGCAAAAAATGGAGAGACACGGTGTGTTCATTGCCACTTTTATGGTGATGTTTTATCTTGTTCAAACTCAAGATTTAACTGGTACGTACAATAATGGCTGTAAATGGAAATAGAATTTATGAATAATCAGAATGAAATGAAATTAGAGTAAATAGAATATCAAAGATGAAATGATAGAAGTTATGGAATAAAATAAAATGGAATGAGTAATTGCAGGAAAACAATTTTATATCATAATGATTACTTTTAAAGAAATGAAATGGAATAAAATTAATTATAATATAAATTAAATTCTAAAGAATGTGTAAAATATACCAAGAAACATATATTATGTTAAAATAGATTTCATGAAAAATTAATCAATGACGTTAAAAATATATTTATTTAGTCTTTAGTTTAATACTAAACATCTTTACAGTTGAACAAAGAATACTAAACATCTTTATTATTGAGACTAATATCTAACGATGTAAATGATAAGTACAATGTCTTGTAATCCAAATATCATTAAACTAAACTAGCTTAAAACTCAGAACTTAAACCTAACGAGAATATTGATATCAGTAAACACTAGATTACTTGGCTTTATAAAACTTCATCAGAAACACTAACATTTAAGCTTTTTTCTTAAAAAAAAAAACAGTATAACAATGATGAAAGGAGAGAGTACCTGCTAGGAGAGAAAATAATTTTGAATTTGTTGTTATGATACGTAAAAGTGTTTAAATAAGGAAGAAGTTGTTGCTATTATCTATCTTATTAAAGAGAATTACAAATAAAAAATAATCATAAGATTTACCAATTATTTTCAAATCTATGCCATTGAAATAATTAATAAGCCTAATATTAAATATTCTTTGTCTTTTTTATGGTTTTCAAAACTGGATCGGATCGGACTGCCGGTCGAACCGGTTTGTCCGTGACTCGCTGAAGAAGTCGAGTTTGATTCAATTTAAAATTTGGACTTGAGAGAATCGGTAAAATCGGCAAAAACCGTTGACATAAAGTCAACTTTGAAACCCGGTTCTAAAGATTAACATATAATTAATGTGTGTTTCAATTGTTATTAAAATTTAATATTTCATAATAAATGTTTTGACTTTAATACTTAATGTGATTTTTTATTTTATTCTATTTTTCTTAAGAAAGAATGTAAAAAAAATATTTTTGGCTTTCATATATTATCTTATTTTACAAATTCATAAAATCTAAATTTAGTTGTAAAAATAAATAAATACAGCGGTAATTTGAATAATCAATAATTTGGTTTTTATCAATTTCCAATTCTATAGTATTCACTTTTACTGTATATATTAAATTAGATTATTAATTATTGTTAGTTTTATAGTTAATAAAGAAAAAAGAGAATATATTATATGTAGAATTAATTTTTAAGTCGATATAATGTAAATATATGATACTATATATAACTTTTTAAAATCAAAAAATTTCGTTAAACTGGTTTAGCTTGTCAACCAGTAACTATACCGAATTAGTTTCCGGCCCTTTTTTCAAACATCTATCTTATTAAAGTAGAAGTACTTTAGGATTTTGTTTGGAAACATGGATAATAAAGATTGTTTTGGATACATGGATAGCAGTACTAAAAATATTTTCTTTTATTTACAAATTTAGCCTTCGCATTTACAAATAAATTTAAGTACTTCATTTTATATTTTTTTTATTTACAGATTCTGGTACTGCATTTAAAATCAATTTAAATTAAATAATTACAATTCCAAAGTTTATCTAACCAAATCGATATTTATATATTGACAATTAAAAATTTTAGTATGTTGTTTCATTCAAAATAAATTTAAAAAAACAACAAGTTAATATATGAATAATACCAATTACATCAAATTGCATCAAGTTATACGTTTTGAATATAATATTATGTATAAGTAAAAAAATATAATCAACATCTATATTATAATATAATATTCTATTCTATATGTAAATAACAAAACATAAAAAATATACAAAGGATATAAAAGCA
>CAJHQP010008825.1:0-25076 GCA_905132765.1 Moricandia arvensis
ACAATCAAGTTTAACGAGTTTCCAGCCTCTAACTGGTACGTCTCGTGGGAGAACTCTTCTTCCCAAAATCCACTAGATCAAAGAGAGTATGATTACAAAGAGATCAAACAACCTAGCTAGAGAATACAACAACCTTAATAAAATAGACTTAAGCCTAAGCTATTTTATGTATATGTTGTGTCTCCTTTCTCTTGCTATTAGAACTTGTTGCTTGATACTTGTTGCTGAGATCAGATATGTTGGCTTATGCTTAATATTTAACCTAATCACCCCATGCTTTATATACTTGCATGACTTGATCGAGATACACAAAGAGGGAAGTGGGCTTGCGCCATAGCCCAATGCCAGATGAGAAACAGTTGGCCCAAGATGACACTGGGTCCGACCCAACTCCACAAATCTCCACCAGTTGAGTTGAGCCCATTTCCTGGCCCATCTTCCACCACTAAGCTTGTCGGTATCTTTTGCTCGGGAAGCCAAAGATCATTCCCGACACTTCTTTTGTCTCGTGTCTCTGTTACTCTCTCTCCTTCTCTCTCGTCTCCTTGACGATTTCTTCATTTCTGTTTCAACCGAGATATGAAATCTCGAGGCTTCGTCAGGCTTCAACAAGACCTGGTTAGCTCCACCGTGATATGCTTCACATGGAAGAGATCTAGTTTGATCCTCCGCGACAGGGTTTCTCCTCCTCCTCCTCCTTTCTTACAACCAGGTATGGCTTCTTTCCTATCGTTTCTTGATAAAGGTCGATACCATATGAGAAAAGAAACTTTTAGCTTTTGAACTTTTAGCTAACCCCCAGTTGTTCTTCTTTCGTTTTGCATGTTGGTTTTCCGATGAGACTTCACTGGATCTGACACGCCTTAAACCTCCGACATGATCCACCACCAAGCTCCACCCTTTTCGTAAGATAAGTAAAGTAACTTTACAATATTTCCGTGCATGTTACCGATCTATGTAGATCTGACTTAATATCTTCTTGCATGTTGCCGATCTGTATAGATCTGACCCTTTTTGTGTATTTCAGGTCTCAAGGTAACTCGTCAGTGGGTTCTTCCTAGTTACAACCAAGGAGTATCATGTTTTCATCGTGATCTACCCTCCGACTCAGCTTTGATGAGCTGTTACAGGCTTCGATGAACTTTGGTAAGCTTTCACTTCCTGTTTAACCATAAAGTGAAAAAAATTGTCTCTTCCTTTACTTGTGTTTTAGCTTAAACACTTTGTAGTTTGTTGTAGAGTATCCGCACATGTAGATACTTGGTGACGGCCTCTACTCTACGGACCTTCCCTGATCTCAAACACGTGACCGTTTGATGATATTGTGTCTTCCACCTGAACCGAGATCTAGTCTCGATTCTACTCATGCTCCAGGTGACTTACTTCTTCCTTGTCACGGTAATATTAAGTTACTGGTTGTTTGATTCATTGTCTTATCCTCACTAACCCTTTGTCTTGTTTTTTGTTATGCGAGGATGGAATCAATCGTAACTCAAGTCACCTGGAGTTGTGCCTAGTGCCAATCAGTTGACACCGTCTAGAAAATCTGCATGATTAACTGTAGTATGTATCTTGATTAGATTAATATCGCCTGCTGCTACTAAATCTCGAATAAAATGAACCTTAGTATCAATGTGTTTTGTTCTTTCATGATGAACTGGATTTCTTGCTAGGGCTAGAGCACTTTGAGAATCACAATGTAGTTTAACACTGTCTTGATTGAAACTTAATTCTGAACATAAACACTTTTAGCCATATAGCTTCTTTAGCAGCTTCATTGATTGCCATATATTCTGCCTCCGTTGTAAACAGAGCCACTACTGATTGTAGACAAGATTTTCATGATATAGTGTTACCTCCAATTTGAAATACATAACATGTAACTGATCATCTCCTGTCCATGTCTGTAGCATAGTCTGAATCTGAAAAACCTTGTAGTTTAAAACTTAAATGTTTCTTGAATGTTAAATTAGAATTCACTGCTCTTTTTAGATATTTGAACACTCATTTGACCCGCTTCCCAGTGGTCTCTCCCCAGGTTTACTCATAAACCTACTGATATAACCTACTGCAAATGCTAGGTCGGGCCTCGAACCTACCATAGCATACATTAGGCTTCCCAACATCACTAGCATAGGGTATTCTTTCCATATAGGCAGCCTCGTTTTTCCATTCATCTTCCCTTAGATTCTTAAGTTTGAAATGTGCAGCAGTAGGCGTAACCACTGACTTAGAATCTTGCATTCCAAAAGTCTTCAACACTTTTTCAATATACTTTCCTTGAGATAAAACCAGTGTTCCTTTCTCGCTATTTCTGGATGATGTCCATACCCAAAATTCTAGAAGCTCTTCCCATGTCTTTAATTTCGAATTCACTATTTAGCTTCTCCTTTATGTCCTTAATAATTCTCGGTTTCCTGACGCAATTAGCATATCATCAACATAGAGCAGTAGATAGATAGTTTTATCAGTTTGAACATCTCTCATAAAGACACACAGATCTTGCTGCTCATGTTGAACATTTTTTCCTTCATAAAACTGTCAAACCTGGGTTCCATCTCCTTGGAGATTGTTTCAAACCATACAAGAGATTTCTGAGTATACATACTTTTTTCTCTGTCCCTGGTTTAATAAATCCTTCAGGTTGAGTCATGAGAATCTTTTTTCTAAACTTCCAAGTAAAAAAGTTTGTTTTGACGTCCATTTGCTCTAGTTCGAAATCTAGGTTGACCACAACTGATAACAATGAACCTTATGGAAACATGTTTTACAACTGGAGAGAATATCTCATTGTAATCAATCCTTCTGTTTGAGAGTATCCTTTAGCCACCAGCCCTCCCTTATATATCTCATCTTCAACACCTGGGATTCCAGGTTTTAACTTGAAAATCCATCTGGCATCCAATTAGTTTTGCCTTTACAGGCTTGTCAATGAGGTCCCAAGTTCTGTTTTTCCTGTGCGAATCCATTTCTTCTTTGACAGCATTTTCCAGAATTTTCTATGTTTACTTCTCATTGCCTCCTCGTAGGACTTAGGTTCTTCAAACTCAATATCCTCGTGAAAATTGAGTGCATATGCTACAAAATTTCCCATCTTCATATCGAGATGGTGGCCTCACGTTCTTCTTCTCTCACTGTCTCGTTCCAGATGTATGTGTCTAGAGTTCCATCACCCCACTCCATCATCCTTTTTTGTATATTCTTCTTGATCACTTGAGCTGCTTGAGTCGTTCTCAGATGATGAACAGGTGAACCTTCCGGATTCAGATGAAGGAGAAGGGCCCCTGAATCAATTCATCGCTAAATGTCACTTTCTTCTGGTTCTTTTTATTAGATAGATCCGTGTCATTTTGTGTAGACTCAGCAGTTTCCTTTTCATTTGTGATTGTGTGTTTGTAGAGTTCATTCCTCATTGAACACAACGTTTCTACTCGTTCTGGCATCTGTCTTCTTGTGGTATCCAAACCTGATATCCTTTAGTGCCCATAGGAATATCCTACAAACACTCCCTTGATTACTCTAGGTCATGTCTTTTCCTCAACCACGTGAAAAAACACAGAACATCCAAACATTCTTAGATGTCCCAAATCTGGTTTCGATCTTGACCAAACTTCTTCGGGTAACTTAAACTCCAAAGTAGAGTTAGGTGATCTATTTATCAAATAGATTGTTGTAGATGCAGCCTCTGCCCAAAAAACTTTGGTCCAATCCTGACTCGGCTAACATACACCGCACTTTATCCATAATGGTCATGTTCATCCTTTCGGAGACCCCATTTTGCTGAGGAGTATAAGTGCATGTTCTATGCCGTTTGATCCTAGACTTCTTGCAATACTCGTCAAATTGTTTGTTACAAAACTCCAAGCCATTGTCAGTCCTCAAACATTTGATTTTCTTTTCTGTCTTTGTTTCAACTTCAGCTTTCCATTCTTTAAACTTTGAAAACACTTCGTCTTTAGTTTTAAGGAAATAGATCCATACTTTCTTAGAAAAATCATCAATGAAAGTTACGAAGTACTTATTCCCAGCTAGGCTATCGGGTGTACTTGGTGATCCCCAAAGATCAGAATGAACATACTCCAATATTCCTCTAGTCACATGCTTGGCTTTAGGAAAGCTTTGCTTGTGTGATTTCCCAACAATACAATGTTCATAGAAGTCTAATTCCATAACCTCCTTATCAATGATAAAACCGTTTTTCACAAGCTCATACATGTTCTTTAGACTCATATGACTGAGGCGTGAACGCCAAACATTAGTCATATTCCTTTATGTTCTTGTTAGGTTTACTTCTCCTCTTAAGACCGTTCCTTGAAGGTAGTATAAACCTTGATGATATTTGCCTGTAAATAACCCGCTTATCATCCTTGTAGAAATTAACAATAAGATCTTTTCCTTCATAACGGTAACCTAAGGTCTCTAGCATTCCATAAAAGATCAGGTTTCTGCTCATGTCAGGCATGTAGCGTACCCCTATAAGAATTACTTTCGATCCATTTTTATTTTGAATTTTGATTTTACCAATCCCTTTAATATTGCAGTGTGTGTTGTTACCCATTAACATTTTCCCACCTTTGAATTCCTCTAAGTCAAATAAGTAATCCTTATTAGGAGTAATATGGAATGAGAAACCTGAATCCATTACCCATTCACCCCTCTGTGTCGTGAGTAGTGACATTTAGTATAAGGGGTTCATTGGATTCTTCTGCTACGTTTGCAGAGTCTTGTGGTTTAGAAGATCTCTTATTGGACACTCTCGCTTCCAATGTCCCTCTTTGCCGCATATGAAACATCCCTTGTTATTCTTGTTGTTTCTAGGGTGTGATTTAGATATCCCAAAGCGACTCTTTGACCTGCCTTTGTAGCCTCTTCCATTTCCCTTTCGTTGGTCTGATCTTCCTCGATAGACCAGCATGCCTTCTCCACATGATCTTGTGAACCTTCCACTCTCGATCAATTTTCTCTCCTTGGATCTAGCAACTTCAGTGACCTCGTTAGGCTTAAGGTGTCTCTTCCATATTTGAGAGTTTCCTTTAGTTGATCAAACTTATTTGGCAGTGAGCTAAGTAACAAGATTGCTTGGACTTCTTTTGAAACTTCCACTTGCAGATTATTCAAGTCTGCCACAAGGAATTCATCAATGTTCTCGTCAATTGTTTTGGAGTCAGTCATCTTAAACGTATAGAACCTGAGATGTAGATATATCCGATTGGGCAACGAGGTTTCCGTGTGAGCTTATCCAGTGTGCTCCACATTGCAGATGTAGTTTCGTAGTGCTTGACTTTTCTTAATACCTTGTTCCCAACATTTAGCACAATCTGGTCCTTAGCTTTTTCTGACTTCTCAACATGACTGGGTCTATTACATGACCAACATCAACAATCCCATCTAGACCTTTTCACATTTCCTTAGACGTTGATTCGGGATCATCTTTAGGGTCTGGTACATCCTTATACAGCTTCTCATTTGTAAGAATCGTCTTAAGGCCAAGTACCCCAAAGTGTGATAGCATGCGCACTTTCCATAACGCACTACAAGAAAACGTGGGCATAACGACCACTCATTTAGAAGTTATCTGGTCGTAAATGTCCTTTTACGACCACATAACAACGAAAATCGTTTAGTCGTTACTAGCCCGTCGTAATTCAATTTTGGTCGTAACGTAGACTTAAATTTTACGACTAAAAAGTTTGGTCGTAAGACGGATGTAAAACGCGTAGTCGTACACTAGAGGTTGATTTGACGTAAAGTTACGTCCACCAATTTAGACGTAAATTGGTCGTAAATCCTGGTCGTAAAGTAGTAGTCAAATCCAACGTAAAACAGTATTTAAATGGAGGTAAAATGTACGACCACATAACCTCGAGTCTTGAACCATAGACACAACTTGGTCGTAAATTGTACGACTAGATAACCTCGGTTTGATTTATTTCGTACGACCACTTCACCTCTAGAAATAAAATAAAATTTCACCTCTTAAAATTCACAAATTTAAAATTTTTAATTTACGAAATTTAATATTTAATTAAAAATCCTTCAGTTTCGAAAATATATAAACTTAACTTAATATATCCAAAACATAATAAAAATATATATTCAAATTACAAAAGAAAACTAATTAATTAATTATTAAGATTAATGTCTGCGAAAAACTGGGAGGTATGTTCATCGGCACATCGCTCTGCATTTGCTCGTTCGTCTGGAGTTAGGTCGGGATAGATCGTTGAACGTCGAGGTCTCCACATTTCCGCAAGGGCTGGGTTTGTTTCCGCCATAACATCAAACATCTCCGCCATGGCCCTAATGTGGTTCCTGTTGGCCTCGTTGTCCGTCCGGAGGGTCGAAATGACTTGGTTGGCGGTTGTCAAATCGGTTCGGAGCTGTTGAGATTCTTCTTGCTGTCTTGTAGCGTATTCAGCTCTAGCCCTCGGGACATCGTTCACCGTACCGATCCCGATCATTCGTCCCCTCTTCTTCGGGATAACCTTCATTTAAATTAATTAAATGAGTTAGTATATACATAATTAACTATAAAATCAAATAATAATTAATTACCTTCTCAAAAATTTTATCTTGTTCAACAATGGATAACTGAACGGGTTCCCCTTGTTCCACCGTCAACTGGGTCTGGACCTCCTGAATCTGCTCCTCAACATCGTTGTAGATCTTCTCTGCTCGGGGATCTACAAACGTCCCGTCAGAACGCTGATGGGTCAACTTGTAAAGTCGGGCAAGAGACGGTGGTGCTCCTTCCACCGCAGCCTACAGAACAACATAATTAATATATATTAAACTAATTAATTAATATATCAATAAACAATTTAATTATTAAAAAGCTAAAAACAAATTAAAAATTTTTAAATTTTTTTTTTAAAATTTTAGCTAGTACTTACAATTTGTAGAGCTTTCCCTGCATGAGAAGTCTGTCCAGAAGTGTGGGGCACAACGACCAAATTACCCTCAGCATCACGCGCCATTCGGTTGTTGGAGCAACGGGACGAAGTTTTAACTGACTTCGGCATACTCCAATAAGCCGTCAAGCCATTCCAAACGTAATCGCTGATGTAGGTCGGTTTACATTTGCTGACCTCGGGATCAAACCTCCACTTATCCTTCCAATCGCCGACAATATTCTTAAGGCGTTCTCGCGCCTTCTCGTAAAACCCTTCCTTCACGCTCTCGTTGACCGCAATAGACCAGTTCCATTTTTGCTGCGAAAAATAATTAAAATAATTAAATGAAATAATTAAATATTTAATTTAAATAAAATTAAAAAGTGAAATAAATTAATTTAAGTAAGAAAGAAAATAACTTACCGCAAAACATTTGAACCAAGTCCTCCGAACGTGGTCCGGTGTAAGGGACCAGTTCGGATGAGGCTCCCGGAAGTTCGACCTTATGATGTTTGCGACGCTCCGTCCCAAGCGATTATCTGTTGGAAACCTATAAAAAAATTGAAAATTCATGATTAATGTTAGATGAAAATATATATAATTAAAATTTCATATATATGAAAAAAATCATAATTAAAATTACCAGAGCGTGTTTGGTGGTCGATCTGGATCGATGATAGGTAAACCTTCTCGGCCCGGCATTTGGAGAAGATCTTCCACTGTGTATCTAGCGTAGGGAGCATCCGGTGGCACAAGCAAATCCGGATGGACACCCGGAGGAGGAGGCGGAGCAGCTTCATGGACTGGAGGAGGGACATGATGCTGTTGCTGCTGATGTTGCTGCTGCTGCTGCTGCTGATGATGATGATCATGATGCAGATGATGATCATGATACTGCTGATGATCATCCTGCTGCGGATAGTAGGGAGACACGGCGTCAAACTGATCAAGAGGCTGCTGGGGTGGCACAAACGGAGGAGGAGGCACATAAGATGGTTGAGTGCCTTGGGCCGCGGTCTCAGGGACGACAAACTCTCGGGCTGTGCCAGAGCTAGTAGCTGATGGATTCGACGACGACGAACCGAGAAATGTTTCGCCGTAAGAAGCAGTTTGGCTTCTCGCTGCGTGATTTCTTAATCTCTTTCTCCCGGACATATCTACATATACAAATAAAAATTATGATTAGAAACAATTAATTCCAAAATAATTTTAAAAGTAATTAAATACTAATTATCTAATATAAATAATCTAATCCTGTGCTAAACCAATTCCAAACCTAATCTAATTACCACCTAAACTAACCACCTAAACTAACCACCTAAACTAAAAACTAAAACTAAAACCGAGAAAAAAAAAACATACCTGAAGAGAGGGAAAGTGGTGGCTAGTGAGAGGGTATGGTGAACGACGAAGCGAGCTCTGGCCGATGAGTTTATATAGGGATTTACCTGTAGTCGTAATGTGGTCGTAAACTACTTCTAGATTACGACCAAAATGAATTTACCACCACTTAGGGACCACGTGTTACGACCAATCAGCAACCACTAGTGACAACATTACGACCAATAAGATTCTATATTTATTTACGACCACTTAGAGTCCAACCTTTACTTTTAATTAACAACCAATAAGAATCTACAAGGCTTTACGACCACTTCGGGACCAAACTTTTACTTCTACGTTACGACAAAAGAAAGTCAAATTCAAACATTACATCCCATTTACCACCAAAAAGAAAGTTATGAAAAAAAATATTCCTAAGAAATGTATAAATATCTTAGGCAAAGTTTCCATAGAAATATTTCAAATCTATGGAAGCATATGTCTAAGATATTTTTACAAATTTCTTAGGCAAAAACTATAAACTATATGTTTTTTACAAAGAATTTTGTGTTTTGATGTTTAAAGAAATAGATGTTTTGTTTGTGTTTTGTCCAATTTCGAAAGGGACTTGGTATTTATAGGGAAATTTTACGACCAAAAAGGGACCAATTTTTAAAATATATATATATTACGACCATCCTGGGACCACCTTTGTTTTACGACCAGACTGGGACCACCAGTGATTTACGACCAGACAGGGACCAACATTTACGACCAAAAAGGGACCAAGAGTTACAACCAAAAAGGGACCAAGAGTTACGACCAAAAAGGGACTACAGTTGTCTATACCCTATGTCCGAAACCCCAAACCCCAAACCCCAAACCCCAAACTTCATTGCCTTCATATATAAGTATATCATTTTAAAACTCTAAACCTCAATATATCAGAAATTTTTTAATTAATATTAAAAAATACTAAAACTCTAAAAGTATTAATTATACAAAAATTCAAAAACATTAATACAATACAAAGTACATATATATATATATATGTTATTACTCGTCATCATCTTCTGAACCATCATCTATTTCATCATTTTCTTCAAATTCATCTTCATTGCCTTCATCCACTAAATCATCTGGAAGATCTTCATATCCTAGGTTCTGAGGATCAACAAGTAAAATTTCATCAACAGGTTGTTCAGGCATTGCCACTTCGTTAACGGCATCTCCTTGCAAAGGCGGTTGTTCATCGTCACTCACTACACGACCCCGAGGTGTAACTTTAATAGCGGCTAACCAGGATATTCCAGATTGTCTAATCCGCGGATATGGAATAAAACAAACTTGGTCTGCTTGAGATGCCAAGATGTAGGGCTCAAATTTGTTGTACCTCCGTCTTGAATTGATATCCACAACTCCAAATTTGTTATACCGAATACCCCTATTAACCGTCGGGTCGAACCAATCACATTTGAAGAGGACACATTTCATCTTCACTAATCCAGGGAATTCCACCTCGATGATCTCTTGCAAGATTCCGTAGAAATCTGTTTCGCCTTTTACACATACTCCATAGTTCACCGTTGCTCGACGACTTCCATACTCGTAAGTATGAAAAGTGTAACCTCGTGTGAAATACATAGGTGCTGTGGTCACCTTAGCAATTGGACCTTGTATCAATTCATGAACCCACGCACTATAGTATGGATCATCATACTTAACCTGTACATGTATAAGTGGTTAATTTAATTCATAGTTAAAATAACATTATATATATATATATATATTAATTATATATATATTGGTTTACCTGTGTTTTTAACCACTGCACAAAGTGTTGATCTTTCCTTTTGTTGAGATCATTAATTGATATTCCTGGTAAAGCTTCTTCAACTTGTGCAACGAAATCGCTGTTTTAACAAAGGATAGATCATCAAATATTAATTAAATATCATATCAAACATGTAATTTTAACTTATATAATTAATTACCTTTCAAATTCTTGCATCTCCTCGCAATTAAGTAGTATATATGTGTGGGCACTGTGAGCATCTTCTGTACTTGACCACCAAACTTCTTTTAGTTTTCCACCTAGACGTCCAATCTGACAGAATATGTCAGGAACATCCTTTTCAATATAAGTCGGAATAACACCACCATCGTCATATCTACTCGGAGCCCGTTTTCGTGTACGGACTTTTGAGCCAAAGTAGTACGAAGTAAAGTGAGATGTTTCCTCATTCAAGCTCCCAGCAACTATTGAACCTTCCACCCTTGCATGATTTTTTGCTTTCCCTTTTAAATACTTCATGGATCGCTCGTAGGGATACATCCATCCGTTATGTACCGGTCCACGTAGCAATGCCTCGTGTGGGAGATGGAGAACTAGATGTTCCATGACGTCAAAAAAGGATGGCGGAAAAATTTTCTGAAGATTACACATCAAGATCGGAATATTATCATCAAGTTGACTGATGATATCTTCAGTTAATGTACGTGAGCTGAGATCCCTAAAGAAAGCTCCAATACCTGTTAATCCAATTAATTGCATGTTAATAAGATATAATACTCCGACATGCAAATCTGTTATATATTTAAATGAAAAGTTACCTGCAAGTGCTTCGTGAACATTGTTTGGAAGCAACTCCGCAAAGGCAAATGGTAGAAGTCGTTGCATAAATACATGACAGTCATGACTCTTCATCCCAGAAAACTTTTGTCCCTGCTCAACACATCTAGATAGATTTGAAACGTATCCATCGGAAAACTTCACATCTGATGCCACCCACTTGAACAACGCCGCCTTCGCTTCTGCTGACAATCTGAAAATAGGAACTGGAATTTTCCCATCGCTTTTAATATGCAGCTCACTCCTACAACATAACCCAGGCAAATCCAACCTCGAGTTCTTGTTATCTTTTGTCTTCCCGGGTACATTCAGTAATGTATTTATGATGTTCTCAAAGAAGTTCTTCTCTATATGCATCACATCTAGATTGTGTCGCAACAGTAAATCCTTCCAGTATGGAAGTTCCCAGAATATACTCTTTTTGTGCCAGTTATGCTGTGTACCGTAACCATCAGCCATATTTGCCGGAGTATGCCAATTACCTCCTCTCTTGACTGTTTCTTGTGCACCATAGTAATCGATATCTTTCTCAATTTCCTCTCCAGATAAATAAGGAGGTGCGGTGTCCCGTACAACCACTTTTGCCTTGAATAACGTTCTGTTTCGTCGATACGGATGGCTAAGAGGGAGAAATTTCCGATTTTCATCAAACCAAGAAGTCTTCCTACCATGCTTCAGTTGAAATGCGCTAGTGCTTCCCATACAATAAGGACACGCTAGTCTCCCATGCGTAGTCCAACCCGATAGCATCCCATATGCTGGAAAGTCACTGATAGTCCACAGAAGAACGGCTCGCATTGTAAAGTTGGTTCTCGTTGAACAATCATATGTTTCCACCCCTGTTGACCACAATTCTTTCAATTCTTCTATCAGAGGTTGTAAGAAAACATCGAGGGACCGCTTTGGATGCTTAGGCCCAGGTATCAATATACTCATGAAAAGAAATTCCCTTTGCATGCACATCTCTGGTGGAAGGTTGTATGGCGTCAAGATGACTGGCCAAAGTGAGTATTGCCTTCCAGACATTCCAAAAGGACTAAATCCATCTGTGCATAATCCAAGATAAACATTGCGAATGTTGCTTGCAAAATCCTTGTGCACCGAATTCAAGTGTTTCCACGCTTTTGCATCTGAGGGATGATTGATCTCGCCATCCTTCTGAGTATGTTCTGCATGCCATCTCATCGCTGCCGCAGTCTTTTCAGATTGATATAATCTCTTCAGCCTATCCGTAATAGGTAAGTACCACATCCGCTGGTACGGTACCCTAGTTCGTCCACGTCCTTGTGGTTTATATCGTGGCTTCTTACAAAATCGACACTCCAACAACTCTGCATCTTTCCTCCAGAAGATCATACAGTTGTCTATACAGACATCTATCATCTCTGAAGGTAAGCCAAGACTATGAACCAGTTTTTGAATCTCATAATAAGATTCAGCACTCACATTATCTTCAGGCAAATACTCTTTAAACAACTCCGCCCATGCATCCATACAAACTTCAGGTAAGTTATAATCAGTTTTGATATTCATCATCCTAGCTGCCAATGATAACTTAGAAAGACCATCTCTACAACCTTCATAAATTGGCTGATTAGCAGCGGCTAACATGTCATAAAATCTTTTGGCTTCCAAGTTAGGTCCTTCTACATTTTCTACTCCCACCTCTACATTTTCTACTTCTGCACCAATTACTGGATTTGTTTCACGAAATGCATTAGTAACCATTTCATGCATCCTATCATGATCTACCACCTGATCCTCCGAAGGTAAATGTTGTGATCTATTACGAATATTTTCAAACTGATTACTACTACTAGCTTCATTCATACTATCACCTTCTCCATGATGAAACCAAATGTAGTAATGTGGAGTAAATCCTCTGTTAACTATATGCTTCCAAACCGTTTCACTAAGAGCGAATTTTGTATTCTTGCACTTTACACATGGACAGAACATTTTACCCGTTTCCTTCGTGAGAGACGTGTTTCCGGCCTGGTACATGAATATTTCTGCCCCGTTGAGAAACTCCGATGTCACTCTTCCCTCAGAATCTTTATGTGTATACATCCAACTTCGAAGCTCATAAATATCTCGAGACATTTTTTACTCTATCTTGTTTCGTTTATTTTTGGAAAATCTTGTTTAGTTTTTTTTTCTGTGTAACTAAAAAATGGAAGATGAGATTGTATTTATAGGCAAATTTCGAAAATGGTAGGTGGGGAATATTACCCCATATTTACGACCAAAACTATGTTACTTCGAATAAACTACCACGTGGATGTAATTTGGTCGTGGGGAATATTACCCCCTATTTACGACCAAAACTATGTTACTTCGAATAAACTACCACGTGCATGTAATTTGGTCGTTAATGCGAAGCTAAGTATTTGGTCGTAACTCCGTAGTCAACTAACTTCTACTTTACGACCACTTTTTCTTTTGGTCGTAAATTAGAGGTTAAGTTACTTTTGCTTTACTACCAACATATGTGGTCCCAATTTTACTTCAGTTTTACGACCAATATCACTTTGGTTGTTAACTGGTCGTAACACAGAAGGAAAATTACGACCACCATTCTGTGGTCGCAACTTTTGGTCGTTAACCAAACGTTTTCTTGTAGTGACGCAAAATCACCAGTACCATCGAACCCATCGATCTCAATTCGTGTGCTTAACATCGGTAGTTGATTCTGTGACTACTCTCTCTCTCTCTCTCTATCCCCAAGTAAACCTAGCAACCCGGAATCTCTGATACCACTTGTAGAGTTTTAATCTTAGGTTACTTAGCTTTGACCTAGAACTAAAGCTTGAAAGTAATGACACAATCAAGTTTAACGAGTTCCCAGCCTCTAACTGGTACATCTCGTGGGAAAAATCTTACTCCCGAAATCCACTAGATCAAAGAGATCAAACAACTTAGCTAGAGAATACAACAAACTTAATAAAATAGACTTAAGCCTAAGTTATTTTATGTATATGTTGTGTCTCTTTTCTCTTGTTATTAGAACTTTTTGCTTGATACTTGTTGCTGAGATCAAATATGTTTCCTTATGCTTAATGCTTAACTTAATCACCCATGCTTTATATACTTACATGACTTGATCGAGATACACATTCGGAAGTGGGTGTGCGCCATAGCCGAACAACAGATGAGAAACTGCTGGCCCAAGATGACCCTGGGTCCGACCCAACTCCACAGGCGTGCATGAAACTCTTCAAGTCACAACAGCGTGGTTCCAGCTCATTAGTAGAAAGTCATTCTGTGGGAAAATGAATTTAACTTTATCATCTCTAGTGACTAGTGTTGGCTTATCTCTGGTGTAAAAAAAGCCGGATTTGAACCTTAACTGTGAGACTTATGTCTCTCGGGCCTTATGTGTCTCGGACCAACATGGACTTGTTTTTGGCTTCGGATAAACGTGCATATCAAGAAGAATGGGGTTAATTGTGTGATTATCCAATAAGTTTATAAATCCTTATAAACTTAGGATAAACTTAGTTGTTCCTTTATCAACAAGGAATTACTTTAACCATCTAGTATAAATATAGGTTAGATTCTTAGAGTTAGATACGAAAACTATACAATCTCTCTTAGAACACACAACTAGTGCGAAGCTTGTAACGATTTTTGAATTCATAGTGAAACCGAGTTTGTCTACGACAAAGAGAAGAACTCACCAAAACATTCAGTATGTTGTTCGAATCAGGTTGTTACAGGAACTAAAGCCAAGGTTGTACATTAACCATTTAATTATTCGAATGTCAATCAAACTGACATTTTTAGGCTCCTGTCAGAAACATTGTAATATCAATGTGCTTCGACTAATGTAAATGTCTTCATGATAAAACAATTGTTAAACAGCAAAAGAGTTTTTGGCAGTTTCTCTTACTTTTGCCATTCAAATATCTTTCCGTGATACAACAAAATCCTCTTTCTAAACTTTTTTTTATAAACTCTTTTTAAGACTATTTTACCTGACTTAGATCATCTCCAACCCCACTACATAATTTACTACAAAATAGAATTGAAAATGGAGGGATGAAGAAATAAAAAACTCATTACTCTATTTATAGAGTAATCACTTTATTGTTTTCTTCATCACTTCAATTTCTCACTCCATTTTATAGTAAATTATAGAGTGGGGTTGGAGATGCTCTTAACCGTACGCCTTTCGCTATATTCCAAAAAACAATTTATAATGTTTTCAGTCAGAAATATCTCTGTTATAATATTAGCTTCTAATAAGACGAATCATATACTAAAAATATGAATACAGTAAAAGGATAGAACTCAGTTCTCGTTAAATCATATTTACCTTTTATCTGTACTGGTAGTCAACATGTAATAGCAATTACATATTAATATTTTCATAATTAAATTTTTTTACTTAACTAAAAAGTTTAAAGCATGCAAAATCTTCATTTTTCGTATAATAAATGTGTAACTTATACACGAAACTAATAAATTGTATTGATAAGGATGAAATTTTTTGGGATCGGAGTTGGGCGAAATGTCTTATTCATATATTACTATCTCCTGTATACACATATTAAAACTTTTGACATATTACATAACACGTATGTAAAGTTGATGATTAATAAATATAAATGAGCATGTAACACGCATATGTTACTATATATACCACATATTTATAGATGATGTCAAAAAAACACATATTTATAGATGATGTAAAAAAAACACATATTTATAGATGATGTCAAAAAAACACATATTTATAGATGATGTCAAAAAAACACATATTTGTAGACACAAAAAGCAAGTGTGGATAATAGTGGCCGTGCCCACCATGCAAAAAATAATTTGTTAGTGGTAAGCAAATTCATAACAATTTGGGGTTTGAAAATTTCTGGACAATAGGTGAGTATTTAGTATAAGGACAACCCCGTTGGTGGGTACTTTGATGGGTATTAATGCAATATTAATTGGGATTCTTATTTTGGGATTCTTAATTTATGATTTGTCTTTTTTTAAAAACATATTTTTGGCTAATAACCGATTTTTATATTTATTTAAAAGACGAATCTTATTTTTTTAGTTAAAAGATACGAAACGGTTCTTATCCGAAGCTAAAATCTTTATCTCAAGAACATGGATTAATCATGGTCTCAGGCAATTGAAAAATGAAAACATATGAAAAAGAAGAGAGAGGTAAGAGATTGATGGAAATCCCTTTTAAGTTTTTCAAAAAATAAATTAGATACCCATTGATGACATATCATTTGCTAATTGGTTTAAATTATTTTTATAATTAAAACTTAAAATTTTAAATTGAGTTATGTTTAAACAAATAATATTCTATATATAAGATACTCATTTTGAAAATATTACATTGAAAGTGCTGTGTCTTAAAAAAAGTTGGCTTATGTCAAGATTTTGTAGTTCATTTAATTTTTTTTAGTAAAGCTTTTAAATAGTTGATTAGAACTCTCATACTATTTTAAGAGCATGTTTATTGGTTAATCTCTTAATGAAGGTGTTTTAAAAAAATTATTCTTTTTTTTTGCCAATTAAAAAAGAAACAGAAAAAGATCAGTTACGGAACGCCCCGTGTCGTGGACCCGCAAAACAATCTAAGGAACCTAACATTTTCGTCTCTTCTTTTGCACACAGAAGAGACGTGTCTTTGGCCCATGAATTTTTATTGCTTTTTGGTTGGTAAAACCAATGCTAAAATATGTCCAATAAATATACTCTAATTGCTTGAAAGGTATTCAATCCAATAAAACTAAACTAATTATAATCGAACTGAACCAAAATAGAAGCATGATTTGGATTTGATAACACTATATAAACCGAATAAAGTTATTTTTAAAAAAATTTACATGTTAATAATATGGTTTAATTTATAAATTAATCAAACTGAATAAACTGAGTACATTGATTAGTTAAAATAACCAGTACACTTATATACAAATTATATAATATAACTGATAGAATATACATAGTTTATTTTATTGATATCATCTTGATTTTTAAGATGTTAATTTGAATAATTTGTAATTTTGTTTTAAGTTAAAATATTTCATTGACAAAACTTTATGCTAAAATTAGTTATTTAATAATATTATGATATTATCAACTTTTTATCTTACTAAATTTAATATAATTATTTCTATTTAATTTAATAATTTATTAAATAGTGAAATAAAACCGAAATTATTCTATTTAAAAGTTAAGGTACTGAAAGTAACATCATATTTTAATAAATGTGAATTTAATCATATAAAATATAATTAACAAAATATTATAATACAAAACTATATAAAATAAAAACTGATAATATAGACTGAACCAAACCAAATTAGATATATATATGTGTTTAATATGATAGTTAATTTTTATAAATTGAAAAACCGAAAAAATTGAACTACCGGAACAAAACTCGATTGAACAGCCTTACTTAACAGTAAAAAAAAGTGATTAACGGGAAAATCAAATGAGTCACGGACAATGACAAGTCGATAGGAAGCAGATCGGGAGCAGCACGTGACGCACTCGATTTAAACGGTTATGATTGGATACAAAACGTAAGGGGACGGACCTGTCACATTCCTCCAATATGCCGTAATCTCTGCCACGTATCTTGGATTCACACACACACTTTAATTAGTTGAGCTAAAATCTAGATCAGTAACATAATACGTTTTCTATACAGAGTAGGTCCCCCTCTTTTTAGATATGGATAGCTCATAGTTGGAAAATTGCTGTCACTTGATATGAATAATGTTATACTTATGATATAGAAATTAGACTTTACCACTATACAAAGTTAGCCATTATGTTTGTCCACAAGAAAATATATTATAAAAGCAGCTTGATATTCTGGACTTTGTTTTTTATAATTTCGAATAAAAGCATGTAATTCTTCAACAAAACACAACAAACCGGCGTCGTTTACGGTCAAACAGAATTTCCATTTTCCTACTTTATTACAAAGCCTGAGCACGTGTAAAGACTTAAGGGGTATACATGTAAATTAAAGTACACTTGTATGGGTCATATCGTCTTTTCACTACCCTGGTAAGTGCTTGTTCATTTATTACTCATCAAGGCAAAACCCAAAACAAAAAGGACGAAAAATAAAAGCTCCAAAGTTAGTTTTCTCCCTAAAAGCTAACAATTACAAGTAGTAAACGGTAGATGACATCGGGGGACTAGAACGCCAACGTGGAAAGAGAGAGAGAACAACAAACGGCGAAGAGCGGCGGAGACGCGCGATTGCGGCTAAGATCTTCGCTGGGCTTAGGATACATGGGACTTCAAGCTCCCTAAACACTGCGATAACAACGAAGTTCTCAAAGCTCTGTGCACTGAAGCTGGTTGGACCGTCGAAGAGGACGGAACTACTTACCGGAAGGTAAACCAAAAACTCTATTCACTTTTCAGTTTTTTTTTATATAATTTTTTGGTAATTTTTTCCAATGAAACGGTCAATAGATCTGAGCTTTCGGATTTGGGAGAAAAAAATGTAATTTTTTTTTTTTTTTGCAAATCGGACGGTTGAGATTTGATATTGATCGGTTGACGTCATACGCAAATGTCAGATCGAAACCGTTCTGGTGAACCGGAACAAAAGCATGAATGTTGTGTAAGAAGATCCGCTGACGCTTAAACAAACACACACTGTTCACTTTCAGATGAGAATATTAACAACAAATCACTAATTTACCCTTAGCTAGTAACAAGGTCTAACAAATACTTGTCTAGGGTACTATCGTCATTTTATCATCTATTCGTTTTTCTCGTATTAGCTTTTCTTTGTCTTTGGGCTTTTTTTTGTGTTTTTCTTTGATTTAATTGAAAACTTTAGTACAACAATCGAGGAAGACTTTTTTTCCTTGTCCAGACTGGCGACGCTTTCTCTGAAATTTCTTTTATTTTTCTTTGGTATGTTCACACATACATTTTGTTACAATTAACCTAAAAAAAATAGGTTGTTGTCAGAAATTAAGACAAAAAATTAAGTCAATTAGCATTCCAAGAAACTAACCCATTTTTCACATAATGAGGATCTCACACGAGTGTTAGTTGTTTTTTTCTTTTTTATTTGTTTTTGGTTAAATACAAAAACCAATAGAAGTGTCAAAATTCTTGTGAATCAGTTCAATGGGTGAGACTGGGAAAATGATTTCTCTTTTGCCAACATCTAATGATGATGTTTATATTTTGCTTATGTGGGGAAAAATAAAATGGAATTATTCATTGTTTTGACCATTAAGCCAAAAATCACTGTTCTTTACTTTTCTTATTTGCATTGGACCTTTCAATTTATCATCAATGATGGTGTCATCTTGTTCGTGCTCACCAGCTTGTGCACTAGCAAAGATTGTCCTTTGACCATCGTAAACCAAACAAAATCATTATTATTCTTTACTTCTTTTTTTCTTGGTTCATTTGGAGTTTCATTTATCAATCATTATGTCATTTTGTTCGTTGCTAACCAGCTTTGCATTTTTGTAAACTCTTTTGTAGGGATGCAAACCAATGGATCGAATGGAGCTAATGAATGGTTCTACTTCAGCTAGTCCATGCTCATCGTACCAACCTAGCCCTCGTGGCTCCTACAATCCAAGCCCTTCATCTTCCTCATTCCCTAGTCCTACAAACCCGTTTGGTGATGCTAACTCACTGATCCCTTGGCTCAAAAACTCTCTCAAAACTCACCTTCCAAGCTTCCTTTCTTTCATGGAACTCTTTAAGCGCTCCAGTGACTCCACCATTGGCTCGAAGCCCTACTCATGATCAAGTAACCATCCCTGACTCTGGATGGCTCTCTGGAATGCAAACCCCACAGAGCGACCGTCTTCTCCCACCTTCAGCTTAGTTTCAAGAACCCGTTTTTCGAACAGAGAGGCTTTTAAATGGGAGATAGTAGTTCACCAATGTGGGACTCCTGGACAAAGTGGGAAACTGCTCTCCAGCTATTTCCTGCTGTGTTGATCAAAACTCTGATGTACCAATGGCTGATGGAATGGCGGCAGGAGTTTGCTTTTGGAATGGTAAGCCTTGGGAAGGAGAAAGGATACATGGAGAATGCGTTTCAGATGATTTAGAACTTACACTTGGAAAACTCAAAAACTAGATGATGCTTTCAGAGAAGTATCAAGGTCGTTTGCTATCTATCAATCTCCTTTATCAAATTATTTCATCTCTTACTTTTCATTCATTGGTTTGTCTTTTTTTTTTGTAATGCAATGTGATCGATTAAAGGTGTTGAGAGAAAATAGAAGAAAAAGAAAAAAAGAGGAAACATTTTGAACTCTGTTTCTGTTGTCGTTTTGACTAAAGTTGTACTTAGAATTTATTTCATCTCTACAAGTTTGTTTTTACTATTTGTCGAAATTGTGATTGAGATTGGTAATGTATTTTGTCTCCTAAACAATTGTATATTAATGATATTAAAAGTAAAAATACAAAGTTATTATAAAACTTTGAAAATCAAATTATTTTAAAGTTAGATATAACTAAGAAATTATTTGACAAATCACAATCGCTAACATATCGGTATAGTCTGAATATTCAATATAACCATTTGAACGCGATAGATTATCAAGCAACCTAGTGTTTGAAATTTTTGTTACTCTTTACATTTTTTAAAATGATACCAAAAAAAAGTAGATTACATTGAAAGACCAAAGCTATGTCCAGGAAGTCGTACGTCGGTAACGTAACCCGGTGGAAAAAGTCAACGAAAAATGATGACCACGTGTGCCTGGAAAATAAACTTTTTATTCCTCAACTATTTGAAATCAGCAATTTTAATATTAAGTATCTACGTAAAATTATTTCTCAATTAATAGTTGATTACACGAAATTAGAATTGAAATAGTCAACCGTTAATTACTTAACGGAAAGATAACGGTTTTTGTCAATTTTTAACGGTTGACGATTCCCGTCATATTTTTACTCAGTCAATGATTATTTAAGAAATAAATATACGCATACAATACTTGAATGTTTAATCATCGATTGGAAAATATTCGAGACATTAAAATAATAATTTCTTTTAAAATAAAATCATAATTCAAAATATTTTCAAGTTAGATATAACCAATATAGAATATTATTACTTTTAAAAAAGAATTTTGAGTGTTTACTGTGACGTGTACAATAATACAAATAATTATAATTGCATTTATTGTTGATGTACTTCATGTTTATAAAATTATTTATGATTATTTTCAAATAATTCCGAACTAAAAAATTCTCAATTTGAAAAAATATACAAGACACTTAACTGAGAGTTTTAGGTGATTTGTATTAAAATAAAAAAATCTACTGTTATTCAATCATCTACTATATTAAAACAAAGTTCTATTTGAAATTACCTTGGCATGTTTTTTTTTGGACTTATTGAAAATGTTGTGACTATCTATTAACTAACATGTATTATTAAAAATCAAGTACAAAATTGGAATGTTTGGAAACATGGATAGTAGACTAAAGGAAAAATTTTGGAAACATGGATAGCAAATTAATATTTTTTTCTATTTACACATTTAGTCATCCTATTTCTTTCTTATTTACAGATTCTTCCAATATCACTTAAAATAATATATTTAAATTAATAAATTTCAATTGTTATTTCTTTCGTAAAAAAACATCTCGAAAATATAGTGTATTTATATAAAACTATCTATAAATATATTATTAAATTATTTATTTAGTAAAATATAAAAGAATATAACAAAATTTACTTAAAATTTAATATTTTATTAAAATTATACATTAATAAATTCGTGATCGTAATATAATATTATTATATAAATTATTTTAACTAAGTTTTTATTATAAAACAGAAAATAAAATTCTACACTATTTTTTTAATAAATTCTATAAATATATTGTCTATTATTTAAAATAGCAGTGTTACATTTATTATAATATGGTAAAATTATAATAATAGTTAATTAAACAAATTTTAAATTTTATCTACTATTAACTAATATGTAATTAGACATTTCAAATTAAGTTAATATGACATATTAATTAGTTTACATTAATAATAAACCAACTAGATTTGAATTTTGTTTTTTAATTATATACAAAATCTTGTTGAGAAGAATCTAACAAAATCTTACTTTAAGAATTAAATATTTTTATAAAATAGTTACATAATAAATTCGTAATTAGTTATATATATTATCATAAATCAATGTTAACTAAAATTTATTATATAAACAAAAAATAAAAATTCTACTATTTTTAAAATTCTATAATATACTCTGATTATATGAAAATAGAAGTGTTACATGAATTAAATATGAAAAATTATATTAAATAGGTAATTAACAATATTTTAAATTCTAAAGTTTTTCATATAAATAAATCATCATTCATCATTAAAATAGGCTAAAATTCATAAACTGTATAATATGCTTTATACAAAAATATTAGATATTAGAATATATATATTTTGAACAATCATTAGGGAACAAAAATAATCTATTTTTGAACCTATATAGAATTTGAATTAAAAATTATAGATATTAATATAATAGAGTTTTAAACAATCACGATTTTGATAATCAATCAATTAGGAACCAAATGTTTTTCAATATTCATCAACCATTAATACAATATTATATTTTGGATAACAGATTTTCAATCCTTCTAAAACTGTGCAACACCCATCTAAATATTTGGTATATAAATGGTACATAATAATAACCAACTAAAATTTTTATTTTTATTATAACAAAATATGTTGAGAAAATCTAACAAAATTTACTTAAAAATTTAATTATTTTAATAATATAACATTAATAAATTTGTGATTAGTAATATATAAATTTTATAAATCATTTGAACTAAGTTATTATAAAACAGAAAATAAAATTCTACAGTATTTTTCATTAATGTCTATACTTATCTTATTATTATATAATGATGGCAAGTGTACATGAGGTAAATATGGTAAAACATATAGTAAATAGTAAATCGTACAAGATGTTTCTAAAAATGTATCTGTAATGATATTAACAAATAGTAATCATAGACCTTCAAAATTAAGTAATAATGGACATAGTGATTATTTACATAATAGATAAGAGCCACTAAATATTTGAATTATTTCAATGATCACAAATCTGTAAGGAATAATCTAACTAAAATCTTACTGTGAAGATTATAAATATTAGAAATAATACATTTATAATTTCGTAATTCGAATAAATATAGTGGTAAATTAATTAACTAAAAGTTAGTATAAATCGCAAGAAAATAAAATTCTACTATTTTATACATTCTATAATACACGCTCTGATATATGAAATACAAGTGTACATTGAGATTATAATATGATTAAATTGTAATAAATAGATTAAATTATACAAATGTAATAAATCTAAGTTTCATTTAAATAAATCAGTCATGTCATTAAAATAGGGTATAAATTCATAAACTGTATGAGATAGCTTATGCAAAATAAATGTATTAAATGTGTGGAGAGCTTACTAGTTTTTATTGATATTTAATGAAAACTTTCATAGACAATATATGTTAAAATGTTTGTATACAAAAATATAATAACTTAAGTCATATACTATTTTTTTAAACACAGAAATGTCAATAGTATGAGACCTATGGTAATTTAGCAACATCCCTTAAATATTTTAATGACAAATCAATGTTCTAAAGTTTAATTTTAATTTTTTAATTATAAAAATATATGGAATTGCTTTTAATAGTACTAAATATTCAATATATTAGTATAATAATAATAGATTAGAGTGTATACACAAAAATGTCGAGAGCATTAATTTGTAATAAGAAATGATATATGATAGATTACTACTATGTATAAAATTTACTAAAATAGGTCTAATATATTATTCAGAGCAAAACAGTGTTTTTACTATAAATTTCGTAAACATTTAAATGATATATGTGTAAAGTATATTTTGCTGCATACATATCATAGATTTTTAGTAATAGAATAAGTAAAATTTTAAATAGTATATACTGCAAAATGTATAATTAGGAGAAAACATATTGAAACAAGATCTTATGATTATCTCATATGTATTATTTTATGTATTTCAACTTGAAATATATTAGGTAATAAATAAAATAATATTAAATTAAAATGGTGTTTAGGAAAATACAAATCACTATATATCTTAATAATTTGTGAAGATTATATTATAGATTACCACATGTATCACGCATACTAATCACGTGCATTTAGAAGTATTATATAATTAATATTCATATAGTAATCATCAAGATACATTATACGAGATAGAAAAATAGCCGCAGCTTGCGACATTGACGTGCCGGTTAAAATCTAGTAATTTTAAAAAACAACTCATTAAATATCCACAGTTCATTAACTGACTCAGATCATATTGTACTATGAAAACTTCACTGTTTTTGATAGACTATTGAAGTTGTGAGAGTTTTAAAAGTCAACTGAGTTGAGTATTCTCTAGTGAAGTTTTTCTTAGTTAAAACAAATTAACTACATATCACAGTTTTAGGCGATATTCTAAAGTGGTTTAACAAAATGACTTTAAACTCTGCAGTTCATTGAAGATCATCTAAAACCTCGTTAAAAGTTAAGTCACCTCATTTTTTGATTATAAACTTTGTTTAATATATAAAAAGATTTTGAGTTTTTACAAAAGAAATTAAATAGTATAATAATTTACATTGGCATTCTTATTGATAATGTACAATACGTGATTTTGTTTAAGGTTGAGATAAGTACATATGACTGTCTAAAAGTAAATCCAGTTTTTCAACATATGGTTCTATAAGTAATTCGAAATCTTCCATATATGATTTTATAAATATAAAGTACATCATCAGTAGGACTTAAGTAAAATTATTTGTAATATTTTATATATCATCGTAAAAACTCAAAATCTCTTTTAAAAAATAATAATATTTTATATTGGTTATATTTACTTGAGAATCTTTTAATTATTATTTTATTTTAAAAGAAATTATTGTTATTAATTTCTCAGGGTATTTTCAATCGCGTAATTAAATACTTAAGTATTATATGCGCATATTTATTTTTCACTAATCATTGAGCTGCGCAAATAATATGACTCGAATAGGTAAACATTAAAAAAATGACGGAAATCGTTATCTTTCGTTAAGCAGTTAAGGGTTGACTGTTTGGTCGCTATTTTCACTCGTCACTATTATGTTGGAAAATAATTTTGTGTGAGTAATACTTGAAAATTACCGGTTAC
>CAJHQP010008826.1:0-25070 GCA_905132765.1 Moricandia arvensis
CATCTCTATTCTCCTTATTCTCTAAGATTTCATTTAAAACAAAAGGCGGACTACTATGAGTGAGGTAGTCATGCCAATTGGTCTCACACCAATGCCCAAGTACCTTCATAGCGCCTCATTGAACCATGTCTTAAAAGGCATACATCTGTAAGTTTGTAGTTGTTTTACTTATTGATGATATTATTGATCTAGGAGCCACTAGCTTAGAAGATCAGCCTTAAACATCTCTGAAAGGTTTTGGAAACACTGCGCTAGAACATCTATATTGCGTAACCTTAGAAGTGCTACCTTTTTAACAGACCACTGATCAAACTTAGTATTCCTAGCTTTGTTAGTTAGTTCACGGGACTGAAAGATAGATGAGGAGAAGCACTCAAAGCAGTGCAAGATTGCGCCTACCCAAACCACCATGGACATATGAGAAGTTTCCATGTTTGGCCAGTTCTATGAAGGAGTTTGTCAAAAGACTCAGCTACCATAGCAGCCCCACATGACATCAGTGATCAGAAGGATGTTGCCTTCAAATGGCGAACTGAACACGAGCAAAGAAGCTTCTTTTCAAAACTTAAAACTTAGCTGTAACTAATGCTCCTGTTTGGTTTTGACCTTAACATTTGACAAAACTTTATTGAGATGGAATGTGATGCCTCAGGAACAGTGTGGAGCCGTGTTACACTCGAAGAGAGGAAACCAGTAGCATATCTTCAGTGAGAAACTACATGGGGAGCAACCCTCAACTCCACCTATGACAAGGAGCTTGTATGCTTAGGTGAGAGATCACTAGAGACCTGGCAGCACTACCTCTTATCAAGGAGTTGGTGATCCACACTCAAATGACCATGAGACCACTCAAGTATGAGGGACAAAACACTTTGAAGAAGAGACATGCTACGTTGGTTGGCAGTTTGTAGAATCATTCCCCTATGTGATCAAGTACAAGAAGGGAAAGGGAGAACATGGTAGACATGCATGCCTTATCCAGCGAGACATGCGCATATATATCCCTGATGGCAGCTGAAGGTTATGGAGATATCGAGCACATACAAGGATCAGTATGCGAGAGGATCCTGACTTTGGAGAACATCTACAAGCAGTGTAGACAAGGAGCAATTGGGTCCTTCTTAAGCAGACGAGTTCCTTTTCAGGGACAAGAGGCTATGTATTACCACCAAGGGATCAATGCGTGATATTATCTTGAGAAGAGCACATGCGAGAGAGGCCTCATGGCGACATTTGCCGAGATAAGACCTCAGCATTGTAGCTGGAGCCAATTTCTTCTGGCCACACTTGAGAAGAGATGTAGAGAGGTTCTGTGCAGGTGCATCATTTGCCTCAAAGCAAAGTCCAGGTTGCATCCCCATGGGTTATACATTCTTTGCCTATCCCTGACCTACCTTGGGTAGACATTTCCATGGATTTTGTTTTAGGATGCCAAAGATCAGAAACAAGGATTCCATCTTTGTGGTAGTAGACAGGTTCTCTAAGGATGGCACACTTCATTCCTTGCCAACAAAAACCAAATGATGCATCCCAAACTGCTGAACTTATTCTTCAAGGAAGTGGTGAAACTTCATGGCATCCTAGAACCATTGTTTACTGACCGAGACACCAAGTTCTTGAGCCACTTTGGAGAACACTTTGGAGGAAGCTGGGAACTAAGCTACTCTTTCTCCACAACCTGCCATCCACAGACTGATGGTTAGACTTGAGGTTGTGAACCGCACACTCTCCACTCTACTGAGAGCCACGATTGGTAAGAACTTGAGGAATTGGCTTGATTGTCTACCTTTCATTGAGTTTGCTTACAACCGAGTTCCACATTCTGCTACTAAGCTATCACCTTTTTGAGATTGTGTATGGGTTTAAAGCCAACAACACCTCTGGATCTCCTACCTATTCCCCACAAGGACCAGATGATTTAGTCAAGAAGGAGAGGACTAAGGCCGAGTTGATGCAGAAGATTGATAGAAGGTCAAGGCTAACTTAGAGCACCAGAATGAGCTGAACAAGAAGCAAGCTTGATAAGGGCAGGAGGAGTTTCCTTTGAACCAGGATATGGGTTTGGTTACACATGAGATCAGAAAGGTTCCCTAACCAGAGGAAGTCCAAGCTATCCCCAGAGGAGATGGTCCTTTCAAAGTCCTGAGAAGATCCAATGACAATGCATACCAACTGGAGCTGCCAGGTGAGTTAAATGTATCTTCTACATTCAATGTGTCTGATCTATCTTATTTTCATCGCAGATGAAACTGTTCTGAGGTCAGAACCTTCTCAAGAGGGAGAGAATGATGAGGACATAGAACCAGACATCAACATCCCAACCCTAAGACAAGCCACCAAGAACAAGATCAGGAACCCAAAGGGGTGATTGCAAGCTTCTGTGAAGCCATTGAAGGATTGTTTGCCAAGGCTAATATCAACCCCCAACTTAGATGACATCCACAAAACCGTCTAGACAAGCTCTCCATTTCCGGATCAGAGGCAACAAACACTCAACATTATGCTATACAAGTCGGTCCAAAAGATGATGTTATTCTATGGTCAATCCTCCCACATAAAGAGATGGTTTCCTTATTCACCATCTCTCCCCTTAGTGAAACGGTGAGCTTAGGAGTAAGAGACAAGCCCCAAAACGACTACACTTCAAGCTTGGCTCTTCTCCAATGGCTAGTCAATTTAAAAGCTATCAAGAGGCGCCTCCCAAAACAAAGGTAAGAGTCTAAATTATATGCTTGATATTTTGACTAACCAAATCATATTTTCTTGCAGTATTTTGTTTCCTTTTTAGTTTATTTCGAATAAAGAGTCAAGGCATTGTTTAGCCTAAGTTTTCATTAGGGTCCTAAGATTGAGTCATGTAATAAATTTGGTTCAAAGACCCCTAGAAGGGCATAAGCTGCATCGGCGAGTATATAAGTCCCTATAAGCAGCCTTGTATTCTTTAACCTATTATGAAATAATATGAGTCAGTTTGCCCCTAGCAACTTAAAAACCCTAAGTCTTTCCGTGTGCTGTGAGAAGCAAGCATTGAGAGCAGCCTAGTCTTATCAAGCTTATTCCATAGAGCTTGTGGCGACTTTCGATCCATCTGATTGAGTTCTTCAATCTATTCACTCCATCTCCATCCCTTGTTCTTGTTGAGTTGTTTATACGAACAAGCAGCCTTGGATCCACACTACCCATCATCACGTCATCCTCCATCCAGTGAGATAGCAAGTTGGTTACACGACCATTTGTTGTTTCCCATCCCTCCACTGATCCGTTCTAAGAGCAATCAAGGCCGGTTATCATCTCATTTCCATTCCATCCGCAAGAACTCACTCCATTTCTCACCTTCATCATTTCACCAAAAGCTTGATACTCATCCTCTATCCATCCAGTGTGAGAAGGGTGCTTCCCGTGCCCATATCAAGCAACAATGTCAAGGTTCCTGTGTGTCTAAACCGAGAGATACAAGACAATGTTGAGATACAATATTATGTGGAGTTAGAAGAGATGTTATAGAAGGCTATTCTTGTGTAAACAAACAGCTCAAGAGGAAGGGACATTCACGAGCCAACTATGGATCCAACCGGTTACACAACACCAAGGAAGAGAAGTCCACATATCCTAAGGAGTCTAAGCCATATCAGAAAGACAACAAGTCCTATCCGAGAGAAGAAAGCAAACCAAGCATTACTCTTGACAAGGCAAGGGCAAGGCTGAGGCTTCTAGTTCCAGAGCTCGTGATGTCAAGTGTTTCAAGTGCCAAGGACGAGGTCACTATGCCAATGGAATGTACCAACAAGAGAGTCATGATTCTACTGGAAGATGGTGAGTATGCTTCTGAAGATGACAACACCGAGTACTGACCAAGAAGAAACTGAAGAAGAGCATGAAGAAGGACCAGTCCAGGGGAAGCTTTTAGTAGCAAGAAGGCTTCTAAAGCTTGCAAACCAAGACTGAGGAGCTACGAGCAACGTTGAGAAACCTATTCTCTACCCGGTGCTTGGTCCAAGGGAGAATATGCAGTCTCATAGTTGATGGAGGCAGTTGTGTGAATGCTGCTAGTGAGACAATGGTCAAGAAGTTGGTTTTGAAGGTTCAGAAACATCCAAAACCTTACCGGCTACAATGGTTGAGTGAAGAGGGCACCATGAAGCGTTTCAAATCAAGTTCTCATTCCTTTAGCCATAGGAGATATGAGGATGAAGTCTTGTGTGATGTGTTACCTATGGAAGCCTGGTCACATTACTTCTTTGGAGACCTTGGCAATCTGATCGCCGAGCTATCCATGATGGCTTCACCAACAAGCACTCCTTTGAGTTCAAGGGTCACAACACTGTCCTGGTTCCTTTGACACCTAAGGAAGTTCAGCATGATCAGATTCAACTCCAAAAGAAGAAGGAGATTGATCTCAAACCGGCTGGAACTAAGCAGCCAAACTTCTATGCAAACATGGGTAATATCAAAAGAACTCTCTACTCTAAACAATCAGTTATCTTACTTGTGTTTAAAGAAACCCTTTTGAACTTAACAGATTCTACACCGGTGTATCCGATTGAAATGGTTTCTCTTTGCAGGAGTACCAAGATGTATTTCCAGAGGACAATGCCATTGGGTTACCTCCTTTGCGTGGGATTGAGCACCAGATAGACTTTGTTGCAGGATCTACACTTCCAAACCGACCAGCATACAGAACAAATCAGGTTGAGACCAAGGAATTGCAAAGACAAGTAGAGGAACTCACGGAGAAGGGCCATATCCGAGAGAGTTTGAGCCCATGTGCTGTACCAGTGCTCCTAGTGCCTAAGAAGGATGGTTCTTGGCGTATATGTGTTGATTGTTGATGCGCCCCTAAGATGCTCTTTGGTTGATTGGGAGGATAAATCCTTGTAAGAACGAATCAGAGACTCAAGTTCTTCAAGTTTTGTGGATTGAATGGTGACACAAGAGGGATGGATGATCTCTTGATACTCCTAGGCGACTGATCTGGATATGACACACCAAATAAGAAGCCCTTAACTCTGGATATTACACACAAGAAACCTTCAACTCGTCAAAGACAAGAGAGAAGAGAGAAAATTAGGTTTTTTTTATAAAAGACTGCGTGCCTACAATAGGGTTAGGGAAAACCCTTAAATAAAAGAAACCAGAGAACATACTCTCTAGGGTTTCGAAAACATTAAAATGGAAACTATAGTTTATAACATAATATAATCTTAAAATGTAATACTTCTACTGGTCTTGGGCCGAGATAGAGCCTAAGTGATTTGTAAGACAAGTCGTGGCCTCGTTAAAAACCTTCCTCCGGAAAACCTCGTGGGACAAAACCAAAAGCAAGGAAAAGAGCACACACCAAATTTCTTGCCTAGACACTAACTCAGCTTGATGTAGAGATGGCTTGAATTGCGTTCAAGACATCTCGGATCAAACCTTGTCCAAGACTTTCTTCTTGTTGTGGATGTGAAGTGAGTAATCCTACAACAGTCTCCTTAAGTTTCTTGACTCTGGAACGAGTCATGGGACCTTATGGAATGGTCAGAGCATCATCACCAGGCTGCTGGTGCATTGTGGCATCATGGGGCTCGTCTAATAAGATCTCTTTGCCCTCTTTGGTAATCTGGTCCATGATCACATCATATTCCTTGGTGCTTTCCATGATCACATCATCCCCTCCCTCTTCAAAAAGATTTGTCCTCAAATCTGTTTTATCTGCAATAGAGGGGACCAAGTCAGTAACATCAAAGTTTGAAATCAGATTACACTTACCTTGCAGGCCTCTTTGATAGGCATTGTTGCTGACTGGTTCGGATATATAGAAGCATTGATCCATTTAGTTCCTGATTCAATACTCAAACCAGATACATTGAAACAAAGCAAGTTAGCACATAAACATTTATCAAAGAGTAATAATCTGATCCCAAATTGGGCTTTGCTCGGTTTTGGTTTGTGTGCTGCGTCTGGTGGTGCTTCTTTGATGAGAATGAAGCCAGTGACGTCTTGGTGCTTATCCTGATCCAAATCAGGTGGCTTGAACCGCTTGTCTTCCACATGCTTGTCCTTTCTCCTTGTATGCTTCCAAGCTTCATCGTAATCTGCACATGGCTCTTTTGACAAAAACAAGTGCATCATATCTGTGTAATAGATAAAAGAACTCTTGAAAACATGATCACTTACCTTAGCATGCTCACCTGGTCGCCATAGATAGGATTGAGATGTTTTGAACTCAGAAAAATTCAAACAAAGCACACAGAAGATCATCCGAGTTGTAGAACTCATAACTCTTTCACCTGAGAAGCTTTGGACATGATTCCAATTCGACGTGAGACCCTGATGAGTTACGTTTCGATAGAATTCGAGTTTGTTGAATAATTCCTTGTGGTTGTTGAGATATGTTCCTCGGACTGCTCCTATGTCAAGACTGGCGGTTAGACAGCTTTCAAGGTTTGCTTGTTGTGTCGCCAACTTAGCCAAGGATTCATCATTGATTCTCTGATCTTTATAGCCCCTATTTTCACCTGTACCTTTCTCAGCTTCTTTTGGACAATTCAAGTGGGTTATCATTTCAAAGAAAGTATTGTAGACCAGCATGTTAACAAGGCACAAAACAATACATCTAGAACCATTTATCTCAAGTTTCAGAAGTGCAATGGGTTTATCAAAGAACGTGTTATACACTAAGATATCATCAACTAACAATCCAACACGTTAATAAACATGTTCAGCACACAAACAATCAATCTCAAGCTCAGAGATATTTGCAGATTTCAAAATTTCAAACTTAACATCAGAATGATGCAATTTCGGTTCATGCAACTTCCTAGGTTCTTTCAAGACATATGTGGATGCAAAACAATCATCAGTGATCAAATCATGCCTAGGAAAATTCACAACAAAACTCTTCTGTTCAGTTCTAGCAAACGAATGACAAGGTTTTCTAAAACAGAAATCAGTTTGTTTCCACTCAAGCTCTAAAACCTTTTCAAAGTGATCAAAGCTTTTTTCTATGTTTCAGAAACTGATCAAGACTCAAAATATGACCAGTAATGTTGTTATTATGATTTGCAAAACGTTTTTGATCAAATAGGTTTTCGGGTTTAAGTTCTTTAAAAGATTTAAACATGTTTTCAGAATCAGATTTTGAAACACAAAAATCTTTTACTTTGTCAAGATCAAAATGTTTTATGTCTTCAGTGCTCTCTTTAACAAATATTTGAGGCACAGAAGCAAGCATATTAAAATCCTTACAGTGCTCTTGTAAGTCATAAGACAAGGATTCATGAGCTGTTTCAGATTGCAAGTTTTTGTGCTGTTCTAGCTCTTCTCCTTGTGTTGATTGCTCTGGTTCTTTCTCTGCTGTTTCTTCCTTTGCAACCTGTGACACTAAAACAAGTCTACTCGGTTGTACCGGTTCAAGAAAAGTTAGCTCACCACAAGAAGTACTGAAATTAAATTCAGGCTGAGTTAAGAAAAGAGAACACTCTTGTTCTGTCCCAAACTTTCTTTTTACCAAAGATGTTTCTGTTTGAGCTTCTTGAGTTGGTGCAGTTAAATCTGATTGTGCAGCTGAGTCTGGTTCTTGGTGCTGTGATGAACGTCCAGATTTGGTCCCTTTGAATTGCTTCTCCCAATCCACCATTACTTGTAATAACTTCTTTTTATCTTCCTCACTGAACCAGGAATGTTTTTCTCTTTTATCTTTGCTGTAACAGGTTACTGCCTTGCTAGATGAACCAAAAGTATTGGATGGACGTGATCTCTTGCTGTCAGGTTGTGTCTGAACCGAGACTGAAGAGTAGAGCTTTGTCTCAAATGGTTGTTTTCGAAGTACTTCCTTGTGGTACTGTCTTGGAAGATACTCTCTTCGCATCAAAGTCCTAAGCTTATGCCAAGTTTCCACTGGTTCTTTTCCATCAAGTCTTCTGGACCTTATCAAGTGACTCCACCATCTCAAAGCATAACCACAAAACTCAGCAGTAGTCATCTGAACCTTCTTTTTTTCAGCACAGTGTTGACTACTAAAAATCAACTCCATCTTCTCTTCCCACTCCACATATGCAGCAGAATCAGCATCACCATAGAAAGGAGGGATTTTCATCATTTGATCAGCAAATTTGTCTCTGCTACTGCCTCTGCCTTCGTGCCCACGTCTCAGTCTCCTCTCGTTGCTTCTAGACTCAAGACTATGACCAGTAGCTTGTTGGAGATCCTGTCTAAACTCCTGCCAGAGTTTA
Source organism: Moricandia arvensis (assembly GCA_905132765.1). NCBI lineage: Eukaryota > Viridiplantae > Streptophyta > Magnoliopsida > Brassicales > Brassicaceae > Moricandia > Moricandia arvensis. Next base: position 8,217 of record CAJHQP010008826.1, read on the forward strand.
TCATGGCTGGTTTTCATCTTCTGCTGCAGCTGAGCATTCATAGCCTTAAGTAACAGCCTTTCATCCTTAGTGAGGACTCCTTTCTGATCTCCTGCCATGGTACCTGAGACAAGAGAAAGATTAAGCCAGTAAGTAGTTCAAGGAGTACATGAGAAGGAACAAGCAAAAACGCAATACAAAAAGTACTTGCTCGGCAAGGTATTTTTGCGGCTAGGTTAACTAACAATCTAGGGCTCTCGCCTAAACCAAAAAGGAAAAATGTCAAGATTTCGCCAAGAACACAAAGCACACGAGCAGCCCTAAGACAATCTCTAGTTCTACTTTATTCAAGATGATAGAGAAGAGTTACGGCTGAAACAAAAAAAAGATTTAAGAGAAAACGAGACTCCCCTAACCAAAGCTGTTTCCACCTCAGACTTGGTCCCTATTGCTTCCTGCACAAAGGAAAACGAGACAACCAGTAAAAAGATTCTAGGCAAACAAGACAAGTAAAAAGGAAAAAGATGAACACAAAATTAAGCTTGTTTTGCAAGACAAAAGCAAAAAGGATATGCGGCTAGGTCAAAAAAGGAATAGGGTTTCCGCCTTCTAAGCAAAAAGGAAAATCCTTTAAACTTTGTCTAAACTTCTCTAAGGTTTTCGAGCAGCCTAAACAACCTAGATCTACTCGTGTTCAAGATGATTAACTTGATTAGCAGATGAAACAAAGAGATTTAAAGAGCAAAGAACTTATGCGGCTAGGGTTAACATTCTAGGGTTTCCGCAAGCAAAAAAGGAAAAAGCTTTAAACCTTGTCTAATCTCTATGAGTTTCGAGCAGCCCTAAACAGATTAGATCTACTGCTTGTTCAAGTTAACAAAGGTTTATTGCTGATGAAACAAAAAGAAACAAGAGAGAAGAGTACTTCCAAAACCAAAGTTGCTCTGATACCACTTGATGCGCCCCTAGGATGCTCTTTGGTTGATTGGGAGGATAGATCCTTGCAAGAACGAATCAGAGACTCAAGTTCTTCAAGGTTTGTGGATTGAATGGTGACACAAGAGGGATGGATGATCTCTTGATACTCCTAGGCGACTGATCTGGATATGACACACCAAATAAGAAGCCCTTAACTCTGGATATTACACACCAGAAACCTTCAACTCGTCAAAGACAAGAGAGAAGATGATGTGATCATGGACCGGATCACTAAGGAGGACAAGGAGAGTCTAGATGAGCCACATGAAGCCACATTGCACCAGCAGCCTGGTGATGATGCTCTAGCCATTCCAGAAGGTCCCATGACTCGTTCCAGAGTCAAGAAACTTAAAGAGAATGTTGTTGGATTACTCACTTCACATCCACAACAAGAAGAAAGTCTTGGACAAGGTTTGATCCGAGATGTCTTGATCACCATTCAAGCCATCTCTACATCAAGCTGAGTTAGTGTCTAGGCAAGAAATTTGGTGTGTGCTCTTTTTCCTTGCTTTTGGTTTTGTCCCACGAGGTTTTCCGGAGGAAGTTTTTTAACGAGGCCACAACTTTTCTTACACCTCACCTAGGCTCTATCTCGGCCCAAGACTAAAGAAGTATTCACATTTTAGCTTATGTTATTTTAAAACTATAGTTTTCCTTTTCTTTTATTTTCGAAACCCTAAGAGAGCATGTTCTCTGGTTACTATTATTTAAAGGGCTCTCTAAACCCTATTGTACTCAAGCAACCTTTTATTCAACGAGTTATTTTCTCTCTTGACGGCTCTCTCTCTCTAGAATTTGTCGAGTTCTGGTGTGTAATATCCAGAGACCTAAGGGCGTTTGCTTGGTGTGTCATATCCGAGTTATTCATCTAGGAGTATCAAGAGCCCTCTCATCCCTCTTGTGTCACCAATCGATCCACAAACTTGAAGAACTTGAGTCCCTGATTCGTTCTTGCAAGGATCTATCCATCCCCATCAACCAAAGAGCATCCTAGGGACGCATCAAGTGGTATCAGAGCAACTTTGGTTTGGGAAGTACTCGTTCTCTCTTGTTTCTTTTTGATTCATCAGTATTAAACCTTTGTTAAGCAATAGATCTAATCTGTTTAGGGCTGCTCGAGTTTCATAAGAGAGTAGACAAGGTTTTAAGACTTTTCCTTTTTGCTTGCGGAAACCCTAGAGAGATAAACCCTAGCCGCATAAGTTCTTTGCTCTCTAAACCTCTTTGTTTCATCCGCTAATCAAGTTAATCACCTTGAACACGAGTAGATTTAGGTTGTTTAGGCTGCTAGAACACCTTAGAGAAGTTTAGACAAGAATTGAAGAGTTTCCTTTTTGCTTGAAATCGGCAACCCTAGTTCCATTTTTTAGCTGATTATCCTTTTTACTCTTTGTCTTGCAGAACAAGCTTTAGTTTTGTGTTTAACTTTTTCCTTTTTTCTTGTCTTGTTACCTAGAAACTTTTTTACTGGTTATATTGTTTACCTTTGTGCAGGAAGCATGGGACCCGAGTCTGAAGAAGAAGCTGAACTCGTCAGGAAGAACAAGCTACTCATGGAAGCCATGACTGCACAACTGAAACATAACATGGTAGCAACCATGACCGAGATGATGAGGACCAACCTCAATGAGTTCCGGAGAGAGTTCAGAGAAGAAGTCAGAAGAGCTACTGGTCAAGGAACCAACCGAGAGGCTAGAATAGAAGAGAGACCTCAAGCAACTCGACAAGAGCATGCTGGTTATGAGGAGACTGACAATGAGTATGAACACATCAGTTCATCCTCAAGACAAAGCCAAAGAAGACATAGGCGTGGACATGAAAGAAGGACAAACCAGAGAGATGATCTTGCTGGTTTAAAGATCAAGATACCCCCATTCCATGGCAAAGCTGATCCGGATGCCTACCTTGAGTGGGAGAAGAAGATTGAGTTGGTCTTTCAGTGTAAGCAGTACACAAACCACAAGAAGATTCAGATTGCTGCTACTGAATTCTATGACTACGCTCTAAGCTGGTGGGATCAGTACATCACAACTCGTAGAAGGAATGGAGAGGAACCAGTAGAGACTTGGACAGAGATGAAGTCTATCATGCGCAAGAGGTTTGTTCCAAGCCATTACCACAAAGACTTGCACCACAGGCTCAGGAGGCTTACTCAAGGTTCAAGATCAGTGGAGGAGTACTACCAGGAGATGGAGTTGTTCATGCTGAGAGCTAGCATATCAGAAGATAGAGAAGCCACCATGTCAAGGTTTCTGTGTGGTTTAAACCGAGAGATACAAGACAATGTTGAGATGCAACATTATGTGGAGCTTGAAGAGATGCTACACAAGGCTATTCTTGTGGAACAACAGCTCAAGAGGAAGGGACATTCACGCAACCACTATTGTTCTAACCGGTTACACCACACCAAGGAAGAGAAGTCACCTTACCCTAAGGAGTCTAAACCGTTCCAGAAGGACAACAAGTCTTATCCGAGAGAAGAAACCAAACCAAGCAGTGCTCTTGACAAGGGCAAAGGCAAGGTTGAGGCTTCTAGTTCCAGAGCTCGTGATGTCAAGTGTTTCAAGTGGCAAGGAAGAGGTCATTATGCCAATGAATGTACCAACAAGAGAGTCATGATCTTGCTGGAAGATGGAGAGTATGCCTCAGAAGATCACAACACTGACTCTGACCAAGAAGAAAGTGAAGAGGAGCATGAAGAAGGACTAGTCCAGGGGAAGCTTTTAGTAGCTAGAAGGCTTCTAAGCTTGCAAAACAAGACTGAGGAGCTAGAGCAAAGTGAGAACCTATTCTACACCCGGTGCTTGGTCCAAGGGAAAGTGTGCAGCCTCATAGTTGATGGAGGCAGTTGTGTGAATGCTGCTAGTGAGACTATGGTCAAGAAGTTGGGATTGAAGGTTCAGAAGCATCCAAAACCTTACCGCCTACAATGGCTGAATGAAGAAGGCACCATGAAGGTTTCAAGTCAAGTGCTCATTCCTTTAGCCATAGGAAGATATGAAGATGAAGTCTTGTGTGAAGTGTTGGCTATGGAAGCTGGTCACATCCTTCTTGGAAGACCTTGGCAATCTGATCGCCGAGTTATCCATGATGGCGTCACCAACAAGCATTCCTTTGAGTTCAAGGGTCACAAGACTGTCCTGGTTCCCTTGACACCCAAGGAAGTTCAACAAGATCAGATTCAACTCCAAAATAAGAAGGAGATTGATCTTAAACCGGCTGGAACTAAGCAGCCAAACTTCTATGCTAACATGGGTGATATCAAAAGAACTCTTTACTCTAAACAATCTGCTATCTTACTTATGTTTAAAGAAGCTCTTTTGAACTTAACAGATTCTACACCGGTGTATCCGAGTGAAATGGTTTCTCTTTTGCAGGAGTTTCAAGACGTATTTCCTGAGGACAACCCCATTGGTTTACCACCTTTGAGAGGGATTGAGCACCAGATAGACTTTGTTCCAGGATCTACACTTCCAAACCGTCCAGCATACAGAACCAACCCGGTTGAGACCAAGGAGTTGCAAAGACAAGTAGAGGAACTCATGGAGAAGGGCTATATCCGAGAGAGTTTGAGCCCATGTGCTGTACCAGTGCTCCTAGTGCCTAAGAAGGATGGTACATGGCGTATGTGTGTTGATTGTAGATCAATCAACAACATCACAGTGAAGTATCGCCACCCTATCCCTAGACTTGATGATATGCTTGATGAATTGCATGGTTCTTGCATCTTTTCTAAGATAGATTTAAAAAGTGGTTATCATTAGATTAGGATGAAAGAAGGAGATGAATGGAAAACTGCATTCAAAACTAAACATGGATTATATGAGTGGTTAGTTATGCCATTTGGATTAACCAATGCACCTAGTACATTCATGAGATTAATGAATCATGTTCTTAGATCATTCATAGGCATTTATGTTGTAGTTTACTTTGATGACATCTTAGTATATAGAAAGAACTTAGAAGAACATCTAGAACATCTTAGGGTTGTCCTGAATGTTTTAAGGAATGAAAAGCTTTATGCCAACTTGAAGAAGTGCACCTTTTGCACGGATAACTTGGTTTTCCTAGGCCTTGTTGTAAGTGCAGATGGAGTTAAGGTCAATGAGGAGAAGATCAAAGCCATCAAAGACTGGCCAAGTCCAACCAAAGTAGGAGAAGTGAGGAGTGTCCATGGGCTTACTGGGTTCTATAGGCAATTTGTGAGAGACTTTAGCACTATTGCAGCTCCCTTGACTGAAGTGATAAAGAAGGATGTCGGATTCAAGTGGGGAGAAGCACAAGAGAACGCTTTCCAGAGCCTAAAAGAGAAGCTTACTCAATCACCTCTTCTTATGCTTCCTGACTTTACAAAAACTTTTGAAATAGAATGTGATGCCTCCGGAATTGGAATTGGTGCTGTATTGATGCAGGATAGGAAACCTATAGCCTACTTCAGTGAGAAGCTTGGAGGAGCCACTCTCAACTATGCAACCTATGACAAGGAACTCTATGCCTTGGTGAGGGCCTTACAAACATGGCAGCATTACCTATGGCCCAAGGAGTTTGTCATCCACACTGATCATGAGTCCCTAAAGTATCTAAAAGGGCAGAGTAACCTTAGCAAGAGACACGCAAGATGTGTTGAGTTCATAGAGACCTTCCCATACGTGATCAAGTATAAACAAGGTAAGGAGAACATAGTTGCTGATCCACTATCTCGGAGGTATGTTCTCTTGACCACTTTAGATGCTAATTACTTGGGTTTGAGCAGATAAAAGATATGTATGATACTGACCATGATTTCAAGGAAGCTTATGCTTCTTGTGAGAAGTTTGCTGCAGGGCATTACTTTAGACAAGAAGGTTTCTTGTTTTATGACAATAGATTGTGTGTGCCTAACTGCTCTTTGAGAGATCTCTTTGTTAGGGAATCCCATGGGGGCAGTCTAATGGGACATTTTGGGATTGCCAAGACCTTAAAAGTTTTGCAGGATCACTTCTATTGGCCACACATGTAGAGAGATGTGGAGAGAATCTGTGGGAGGTGTGATATGGGCACGGGAAGCACCCTTCTCACACTGGATGGATAGAGGATGAGTATCAAGCTTTGGTGGAAGGATGTGTTAAGTTGAGGCATCTATCTTGGGGTTGATTAGAAAGAAGAGAGAAGAAGGGTTTGGGTCGACCTTGTCCGTACAAGGCCGTACAGGCCGTACAAGGCCGTACAAGGCCGTACAGGCCGTACAAGGTCGACCAAAAGCATTCGTCCAGTTTTTACCTTCCGGGTGAAACCAAAGTGACTCAAGGTGATTCTGCGGCATGGTAAACTTATCCAACCGTTGGAAAGGAAGAAGCTCTCCGCGTGGACTGGCTGGCACAAGGCTGGAAAGGATCAGCATCTTGTCAAAGATGCTGATGCCATTTACTTGGCCAGGAAGCCTCCTTTTCAAATAAGCGCGCCCCTGGTTGATCTGAGCCACACCTTTCTTTGCTTTACTTTCTAAAAACTCTTGTAGCTCTCTCTATATAATCAAACCCCTCGAGGATGAATAAATCATACAGTTCTCTCTAATATTTTCGAGTCTCCAAACATGTTCTTCATAGTCTCTTATAATCTCTCTTCTCGTGAAGTCTAAACCAAATCTTTCCTCTCTAAATTTGTTCTTAATCTCTTTCTGGTTACTTTTCTTCTTAGATATCAAAAATCTCATGGTATCAGAGCCAGGTTCATCAAGATCTGGGTTTGTGTTCCTCGACTTGAAGAAGATCAAGGTTGAAACTTTTTGAAGATCCAAGGCTGTTCTTTGAAGATCCGGGTAGAAGACTGAAGTTTGAAGCTTGTTTGTTGTCAAAGCTTGAGTCTTTCACGTTCCTACCTTCAAAGACTCAACCTTTCCTCTCGTTTCTGGGTTCATCCGTGTTCTAAGGTACATATCCACTCATTTCCAAGCTTTTGAAGTCAAGCTGGTTGTAGATGGATAGTGTTAGCATGAAGGTTCCGGTTACTCTCAAGGGGAGTAACTATCTGTTGTGGTCTCGTTTGGCGAAGACTGCTGTGGGAAGTAAGGGCTTATGGGGGCATATCACATCCGGTGAAGCTCCTAAGCTCATTAATCAAGAAGGTGGAGCTGCAAATGCCACAAGTGAGGTGGAGAAATGGCAGCAAGAAGACATGATGGTGATGACACTTCTTAAAGGATCTCTTGAGACTCCTATCATGGAAGCTTATAGCTACTGTGAAACCGCAAAGGATCTATGGGATACCTTGAAGAAGGTGTATGGAAACATCTCAAACTTGAGCCGAGTGTTTGAGGTGAAGAGAGCAATCAACGGGTTGCTACAAGAAGATATGGAGTTCACTAAGCATCTTGGAAGGTTCCGAGCTCTCTGGTCCGAGTTAGAGATGCTGAGACCAAGCACAGTTGATGCTGATGAGTTGAATGAAAGGCGTGAGCAAGATAAGGTCTTTGGGCTCCTGCTCACTCTAAACCCTGCCTACAACAGCCTCATCAAGTATATCCTAAGAGCTGAGAAGCTTCCATCTCTAGAAGATGTGTGTGCTCAGATACAAAAGGAGCAAGGCTCCATTGGATTGTTTTGAGGTAAGGGGGAGCTTACCATGGCTAACCAAGCTGCGCAAACTGATCAGGTTGAAACACCAATGGCAAACAAAGCTGCTTTCAATAAGTATGAAGACCGGAGGTTCAATGGTAATTGTGATCATTGCAAGAAGCACAGCCACAAGAAGAGTCAGTGCTGGATCCTCCACCCACGTCTCAAGCCGGCCAAGTTCATGAAGGAGAGGGAAGCTAGAGCTCACATCTCGGAGGGGTCAACTGTTGCAAGCTCAAGCAAGACAACCGATGGTGATAAGAGGGAGGCAAGTGAAGGAAAGTCCCTTGTTGCCTACACGGGTGGTACCAGTAGGAACAATGATCAAGACTACATCCAGAGGTCTGACATTGAAGCCCTTATCAAAATGCTCAAGGAGAATGGTAACACCTTTGGTAACCTTAATGGGTATTCTCTTGGTGCTTCAATGGTTGCTAGTAGGGTAGAGAATGTGATTGATCTTAGGACTGATAGAAATGGTAGGACATTAGAAATGAACCACCAAAGTCTTGCTTGTTCTATACCTAAAGGTACTTGTCATATTGCTAATAGCTCAGCTAAACTTTGATAGTAGACTCAGGAGCCTCCCATCACATGATAAGTGACACCAATCTGATCAAAGATATTGAACCAGCTAATGGTCATGTCATGATTGCTAATGGTGATAAGATTCCTATTAGAGGAGTGGGAAATCTAAAACTGTTTAGTAAGAACTCAAGAGCTTTCTATATGCCTGAATTCACTTCAAACCTGTTATCAGTTAAGAAATGCACTAATGATTTGAATTGTAAGGTGATATTCAGTCCTAACGAGGTTGAGTTTCAGGATATTGAGAGCCAAAGGATGATTGGAAAAGGAGTTACCAAGGGCGAGTTATATATGCTTGAAGAGCTTGATCCTGTTTCTGATTTTAGTTGTTCCTTTACTACTGTTTCTTCTGCTTTGAATAAGAATGCTTTGTGGCATGCTAGCCTAGGACATCCTCATGTTAGAGCTTTGAACATTATGTTACCAGGTGTTGTTTTCGAAAATAATGAGTGTGAAGCTTGCATTTTAGGCAAGCATTGTAAGAATGTCGTTCCAAGATCATCCACTGTTTATGAGAAGTGCTTTGATTTAATTCATTCTGATGTTTGGACTGCTCCTTGCATATCTAGGGATAATCATAAGTATTTTGTGACATTCATTGATGAAAAATCCAAATACACCTGGTTAACACTCATTCCATTTAAAGATAGAGTCCTTGATGCATTTAAAAACTTTCAATCCTATGTGACTAACCATTATCATGCCAAATTTAAAATTTTTAGATCAGATAATGGAGGAGAGTACACAAGTCATGCCTTCAAGGATCACTTAGCTCGTCATGGGATCCTTCACCAGACCAGTTGCCCTTACACTCCTCAGCAAAATGGAGTGGCTGAGAGGAAGAATCGCCATCTCATGGAGGTCGCAAGGTCCGTAATGTTTCAAGCAAATGTGCCTAAGAGATTTTGGAGTGATGCTGTAACTACTGCTTGCTATCTCATCAACCGGACACCTACAAAGGTACTGAATGATCAAGCCCCCTTTGAGGTTCTAAACAAGTATAAACCATCAGTGGACTAGCTACGGGTCTTTGGATGCCTCTGATATGTGCTGATTCCTGGGGAGATGAGAAACAAGTTAGAAGTCAAGAGTACAAAGGCAATGTTTATAGGCTACTCCACAACTCAGAAGGGATACAAGTGCTATGATCCGGTGGCAAGAAGAGTTCTGGTGTCTAGGGATGTCAAGTTCATAGAAGAAAGGGGGTATTATGAGGAGAAGAATCAAGAAGAGTTAAAGGACCTTACCTCAGATAAGGCAGCAACTCTTAGAATTATCTTGGAAGGTCTTGGCATTGGAGTGACCAAGAACCCGAATGGAAGTGGTCCGACAGGGACAAATGAAGCAAATCAGTCTCCCCACCTTGATCATGCGGGGGGAAACACTGAAGATCAGGAAGGTGGAAGTTCTGACAGCAGTGGAGAGTTTGATTCAGGTCAAGAGGAGTTTGATGATCCTCCAGATGAAGATAGAAGTTCAGCGTCTCATGATCAAAGTGGTGATGCTCAAGAAGGTCAGAGAAGTCCAAGCCCTGATCATCAAGAGGAGGAAGAACCTGAGGGAAGGGAAGTAGAACAGCAACAACAGTTGAGGAGAAGCTCTAGGATAAGAAGACCACCATCTGATTGGGTCAACACTAGGGTCTACTATAATGCCCAAGCTGTTGCGCACCCATCTCAAGTGGTCTGCTCTTTTACTCAGTATCCAGAAGAGCATTGTTCCTTCATGGTCAGCCTTGATGAGAGCTACATACCAAGATCCTATGAGGAAGCAGTTTAAGATAAGGAATGGAAGGATTCAGTTCGTGCTGAGGCAAGTGCAATGATCAGGAATGACACATGGTATGAAAGTGAGTTGCCAAAAGGGAAGAAGGCAGTGACCAGTAGATGGATCTTTACTATAAAATACTTGGCGAATGGAAAGATTGATAGAAAGAAAACCAGATTGGTTGCAAGGGGCTTCACTCAAACCTATGGAGAAGATTATGTGGATACCTTTGCACCAGTTGCAAAACTTCACACTATTAGGATCATCCTATCTCTTGCGGTTAATCTTGAGTGGGGTCTATGGCAAATGGATGTGAAGAATGCTTTCCTTCAAGGAGAACTTGAAGATGAGGTCTACATGCACCCTCCACCAGGCCTAGAGTACTTAGTGAAGAAAGGAAATGTGCTCCGGCTCAAGAAGGCAATCTATGGTCTTAAACAATCTCCTAGAGCATGGTACAACAAGCTGAGCACCACTCTCAATGGCAAAGGGTTCAAGAAATCTGAACTGGACCATACCTTGTTCACTCTCCTGACCACATCAGGTATAGTTGTCCTTCTTGTGTATGTTGATGATATCATCATCACAGGAAGTGACAAGGCAGGTATCCAATCCACTAAAGACTTCCTTAAATCTGTGTTTGAAATTAAAGACTTGGGAGAGATGAAATACTTTCTTGGTATTGAGATATGTAGATCCAAGGAAGGTTTGTTTCTGTCCCAAAGAAAGTATACACTTGATCTCTTGAAAGATGCAGGGAAACATGGAGGGAAAACAGCAAAGATGCCACTAGAAGATGGGTACAAGGTTCCTCGTGAGGGGGAGATTGAAGACAACCGGCCATTCCATGATCCTAAGCTTTATAGAAAGCTTGTTGGTAAGTTGATCTATCTTACCATTACCCGACCTGATATATGTTTTGCGGTGAATCAGGTGAGTCAACACATGCAAGTCCCAAAGGAACACCATTGGCAAATTGTTGAGAGGATCCTGATGTATCTAAATGGATCACCAAACCTTGGAGTATGGATGGGATGCAATAAGAGCACTGAAGTGGTGGGCTATTGTGATGCGGATTGGGCAGGAGATAGGCTGGATAGGAAGTCAACCACTGGATATTGTACCTTCATAGGTGGGAACCTAGTTACCTGGAAGAGCAAGAAGCAGAAGGTGGTCTCTTGTTCCAGTGCTGAAGCTGAGTATAGGGCAATGTTGAAGCTTACAAACGAGCTGGTGTGGATCAAGGGCATCTTGAAGCATGTGGAGGTTGATCAGTCTACACCAATGACTATGCATTGTGATAATCAAGCAGCGATTCATATAGCTTCCAACTCAGTCTTCCATGAAAGAACCAAGCACATTGAGGTCGATTGCCACAAGGTGAGGCAGATGATTGGGTTGGGTGTGATCTTGCCGTGCTACACAAGGAGTGAGGATCAGTTGGCGGATGTGTTTACAAAGGCTGCTAGACAGAAGACAATGGAGTCCATCCATGTAAGGTTGGGGCTCATTGATCTAACCCAACTTAGCTAATCCCCTGCTATGAGGTCTCTACTCTTTTTCTCTCATCAAAGGGTTTTATCCCAAAAAGGGTTTTCTCTTTGGTGAGGTTTTTAATGAGGGAGATCTCATAGCCTTCCAAGCTTGACTTGTTCCATATGGTCAAGCTTGAGGGGGAGTGTTAAGTTGAGGCATCTATCTTGGGGTTGATTAGAAAGAAGAGAGAAGAAGGGTTTGGGTCAACCTTGTCCGTACAAGGCCGTACATGCCATACAAGGCCGTACAAGGCCGTACATGCCGTACAGGCCGTACAAGGTCGACCAAAAGCATTCGTCCTGTTTTTACCTTCCGGGTGAAACCAAAGTGACTCAAGGTGATTATGCGGCATGGTAAACTTATCCAACCGTTGGAAAGGAAGAAGCTCTCCGCGTGGACAGGCTGGCACAAGGCTGGAAAGGATCAGCATCTTGTCAAAGATGCTGATGCCATTTACTCGGCCAGGAAGCCTCCTTTTCAAATAAGCGCGCCCCTGGTTGATCTGAGCCACACCTTTCTTTGCTTTACTTTCTGAAAACCCTTGTAGCTTTCTCTATATAATCAAACCCCTCAAGGATGAATAAATCATACAGTTCTCTCTAATATTTTTGAGTCTCCAAACATGTTTTTCATAGTCTCTTATAATCTCTCTTCTCGTGAAGTCTAAACCAAATCTTTCCTCTCTAAATCTGTTCTTAATCTCTTTCTGGTTACTTTTCTTCTTAGATATCAAAAATCTCAAGATGGAGGTGAGAATGGAGTGAGTTCTTGCGGATGGAATGGAATGAGATGATAACCGGCTTGATTGCTCTTAGAACGGATCAGTGGAGGATGGGAAACAACAAATGGTCGTGTAACCAACTTGCTATCTCACTGGATGGAGGATGACGTGATGATGGAGTGTGGATCCAAGCTGCTTGTTCGTATAAACAACTCAACAAGGACAAGGGATGGAGATGGAGTGAATAGATTGAAGAACTCAATCAGATGGATCAAAAGTCGCCACAAGCTCTATGGAATAATCTTGATAAGACTAGGCTGCTCTCAATGCTGCTTCTCAGACACACGGAAAGACTTAGGGTTTTAGTTGCTAGGGGCAAACTGACTCATATATTTCATAATAGGTTAAAGAATACAAGGCTGCTTATAGGGGCTTATATACTCGCCGATGCAGCTATGCCCTTCTAGGGGTCTTTGAAGAAAATTTAATACAACGACTCAATCTTAGGACCTAATAAAAGCAAAGGCTAAACAATGCCTGGTTTATTCGAAAATGAAATAAATAAAAGACCCAAAAACCTGCAAGGAAAATCAAGTAAATAAAATATTGAAATATGCTTACCATACTTACCTTTCTGGTGGATTTGAATTGTGGTAAGGTAGCCGTTGGGGTTAGGAGAAGAGCAGAAGTGTGAAGTGTTGTCGTTTAGAAGGCTTGCCTCTTCCCCTTGATACTCACCGTTTCACTTAAGTGGGGAGATGGTGAATAAGGAAACCATCTCTTTATGCGGAATGATAGACCATAGGATAGCATTATCTTTTGGACCGTCTTGTATAACATAAGGTTGAGTCTTTATAACCTCTGATCCGGAAATGGAGAGCTTGTCTAGATGGTTTGTGATGTCATCTAAGTTGGGGTTGCTATTAGCCTTGGCAAACAATCCTTCAATGGCTTCACAGAAGCTTGCAATCACCCCTTTGGTTCCTGATCTTGTTCTTGGTGCTTGTCTTAGAGTTGGGATGTTGATGTCTGGTTCTATGTCCTCATCATTCTCTCCCTCTTGAGAAGGTTCTGACCTCAGAACAGGGTTCATCTGCATGAAAGTAAGATAGATCAGACACATTCAATGTAGAAGATACATTTAACTCACCTGGCAGCTCCAGCTGGTATGCATTGTCATTGATCTTCTTCAGGACTTTGAAAGGACCATCTCCTCTAGGGGATAGCTTGGACTTCCTCTGGTTAAGGAACCTTTCTGATCTCATGTGTAACCAAACACAATCTCCTGGTTCAAAAGAAACCTCCTTTCTGTCCTTATCAGCTTGCTTCTTGTTCAGCTCATTCTGGTGCTCTAAGTTAGCCTTAACCTTCTCATGAATCTTCTGCATCAACTCGGCCTTAGTCTCTCCTTCTTAACTAATCATCTGGTCCTTGTGGGGAATAGGTAGGAGATCCAGAGGTGTTGTTGGCTTAAACCCATACACAATCTCAAAAGGTGATAGCTTAGTAGCAGAATGTGGAACTCGGTTGTAAGCAAACTCAATGAAAGGTAGACAATCAAGCCAATTCATCAAGTTCTTACCAATCGTGGCTCTCAGTAGTGTGGAGAGTGTGCGGTTCACAACCTCAGTCTGACCATCAGTCTGTGGGTGGCAGGTTGTAGAGAAGAGTAGCTTAGTTCCCAGCTTCCTCCAAAGTGTCCTCCAAAAGTGGCTCAAGAACTTGGTGTCTCGGTCAGAGACAATGGTTCTAGGGATGCCATGAAGTTTCACCACTTCCTTGAAGAATAAGTCAGCAGTTTGGGATGCATCATTGGTTTTGTTGCAAGGAATGAAGTGTGCCATCTTAGAGAACATGTCTACTACCACAAAGATGGAATCCTTGTTTCTGATCTTTGGCAATCCTAGAACAATATCCATGGAAATGTCTACCCAAGGTAGGTCAGGAATAGGCAAAGGAATGTATAATCCATGAGGATGTAACCTGGATTTTGCTTTGAGGCAAATGATGCACCTTGCACAGAACCTCTCTACATCTCTTCTCAAGTGTGGCCAGAAGAAATGCTCAGCTACAATGCTGAGGGTCTTATCTCGGCTAAAATGTCCCATGAGGCCTCCTCCATGTGCCTCTCTCAAGATCAGATCACGCATTGATCCTTGTGGAATACATAGCCTCTTGTCCCTGAAAAGGAACTCATCTTGCTGAAAGAAGGACCCAAATGCTCCTTGTCTACACTGCTTGTAGATGTCTCCAAAGTCAGGGTCCTCTCCATACTGATCCTTGATGTGTTCAAAACCCATAACCTTAGCCTCCATCAGTGATATAAGTGCATGTCTCCTGGATAAGGCATCAGCTACAATGTTCTCCTTCCCCTTCTTGTACTTGATCACATAGTGGAATGATTCTACAAACTCTAACCAACGAGCATGTCACTTCTTCAAAGTGTTTTGTCCCCTCAAGTATTTAAGTGTCTCATGGTCAGTGTGGTCACAAACTCCTTGGATAAGAGGTAGTGTTGCCAAGTCTCTAGTGACCTTACTAGAGCATACAATTCCTTGTCATAGGTAGGGTAGTTGAGGGTTGCTCCATGTAGCTTCTCACTGAAGAATGCTACTGGTTTTCCTCCTTGAGTTAACACGGCTCCCACACCTGTTCCTGAGGAATCACATTCAATCTCAAAAGTTTGGTCAAACTTAGGCAAAACCAAAACAGGAGCATTAGTTAAGCTAGTTTTAAGTTTTTGAAAAGCTTCTTCCTGCTCAGTTCCCCATTTGAAGGAAACATCCTTCTTGATCACTGATGTCAGTGGGGCAGCTATGGTGCTGAAGTCTTTGACAAACCTCCTATAGAAACTGGCCAAATCATGCACTGCTTTGATCTTCTCCTCATCTACTTTCAATCCCTGTGAACTAACAACAAAGCCTAGGAATACTAGTTGATCAGTGCAAAAGGTACACTTCTTAAGGTTAGCATATAGATGTTCTAGGCGCAGTGTTTCCAAAACCTTTTCAAGATGTTTAAGATGATCTTCTAAGCTAGTGCTATAGATCAAAATATCATCAAAGTAAACAACTACAAACTTACAGATGTATGCCCTTAAGACATGGTTCATGAGGCGCATGAAAGTGCTTGGGGCATTGGTGAGACCAAATGGCATGACTAGCCACTCATAGAGTCCCCTTTTGGTTTTAAAGGCAGTCTTCCACTCATCACCTTCCTTCATTCTAACCTGGTGATAACCACTCTTCAGGTCTATCTTGGAGAAGATAGTGGCACCACTGAGCTCATCCAGCATGTCATCAAGTCTTGGTATTGGGTGTCTATACTTGATGGTTATGTTGTTGATGGCACGGCAGTCTACACACATCCTCCAAGTCCCATCTTTCTTTGGCACCAATAGAACAGGAACAACACAAGGGCTTAGACTTTCCCTGATGTATCCCTTATCCATCAAGTCTTGCACCTGCTTCTCTAGTTCTTTGGCTTCCTCCGGGTTCACCCTATAGGCTGGGCGGTTTGGTAATGTAGCCCCTGGTATGAGATCAATCTGGTGTTCTATTCCCCTAATAGGTGGTAAACCAGTGGGTATGTCTTCTGGAAATAGATCCTGGAACTTCTCAATGAGTTGAACTAAGGATGGGGGAAGTTCTTGTTCCTCATAACCTGTCAACACACCTTCCTTAAAGATCCTTAGTAGCACCTGTGTTTTGCACTCAAATGATTTTAAAACTTGTTGGGAAGTGATGTAGAGGTTAGTCTTACTTGCCTTGTTACCTTTGTCCATCTCTTTTTGCATGTCCAGGACTTGTTGTGGTGTCAAAGGAGCAAGGTTGTGCTTGCAGTTGTTGTGAGTGAAGCTGTAGAAGTTTGTGCGGCCATTGTAGATGGTATCCTTGTCAAACTGCCAAGGTCTCCCCAGCAGGAGATGCCCAGCTTGCATAGGAACAACATCACAAGTCACCTGATCAGCATATCTGCCTAAGCTGAATGGAATCACCACTTGTTCACCAATCTTCAACTCAGTCTCATCATTCAACCACTTGAGCCGGTATGGCTTTGGATGCTTGGTCTTCTTGAGGCCTAACTTGTCAACCAAGTACTTGCTAGCAACATTAGTACACGAGCCACCATCAATGATCAGACTGCATACCTTAGAGTCTATGGTGCATCTAGTGTGAAAAATGTTTTCCCTTTGAATGGTTTCTGGCTCAAACATAGCACTTAGGGCTCTCCTGGTCATAAGTATCTCTCCCTCATCTGGATAGTCAGTGATCTCTTCATCAGTACCAGCCGTTTCTTCTTCAGTCTCTTCTTGAGTCTCATATCCTCCATCTTCTCTGAGGATCATTACTCTCTGGTTGGGACAGTCTCGATCATAGTGTCCCTTTCCTTGACATTTGTAGCAAGTAATGTCACGGTTCCTAGGTGCAGCACCCTTCCCTTGATTAGTCTTGTTGCTCTTGGAAACCTCTGGTGCTGGATTCTTCTTGAACCGGCTCTCCACTTCAATGGACTTGCCTTTGTCATTGTTCTTTTGTACTGGTGGTGTCCAATTACTCTTGCTTCTACTGGTGGCTATGGTCTTCCTCTTGATGTGTTGCTCGACTTGAATAGCATAGTGCAACAAGTCATGGAACCCATCTAAGAATTGTGCCATCAAGGTCTCCTCAGAGTCTTGTACCTCTAGACGGT